>JBAMBJ010003979.1:0-162500 GCA_037043495.1 Drosophila recens
TAGCCAACTTACTGAAACTTAAATCAAGCAGCTGATTAAATAAATGCTTGGAGACATTAGTAGAGTGTGGTTCATCATTAACCGCTTATTTTATTTGCAACATTTTTGTTTTATATGGGCATACATATATGTGCAACAAGACAGCATTTGACTGAATTAATCATCGAAAGTAGAAGAAAGCAGGAAATTAGCAGCCAATTGTTCATTCTTTTCACATGCAAAATATGCTTGCAGGACGAGGGCCTCGGAGAATCCCAGAGCTTTAAGCTGCAAGATACAATAATATAACAAACAATTAATTAACAATTACTATTGCCGAATCACAATTGTTGTTAGCAATCACGTACTCTCTCGATGGCGTCTTGATCTTGCGGTGTCAGGCGAATCGTGGCCATATTTTCCGACTGCGGCACGTTAATATCCGCGCCCAGTGTGCCAAGTGTAGCAACATCCTCGGACGAGGCGAGGTTTACAGCCGGATTCTCAGCTCCAGCCACAGATCGCTGACCCTCGGCAGACGCAGTCGCAGACGCCGACTCGTCCTGAATTCCCAATGCGGCCAAAGTATCGGCGGCCCGCCTGGCACTCGACTGGGATTGGGCACGGCCAATCCTTTGTCCATTGTCGCCAACTTCACCTTCCAGCGGCTGGTTTAACATATTCAAAAAAGCATCCTGATTCTCCGAAATGAGCTGCAAAAGTGCCGGATTTGTTTGTCCAATCTGAAATACAATATTCAAGAGTTCAAGTTAAACCAAATAATAGAGTAAAGATTTAATGAGATTTGAATCGTACCTGCTGCAAGACAGCGTGTAAAAGATGCGGATTTTGATATATCAAAGAGCGCATTTGTAGGAATTGCGGTTGGCTGCGTAGAAACTCGAATGGGTCTGCAGAAAATTATGAATGATTATTGACAATAAATACAAACATTTTAACATATTAGAAAGGCTATGTATTGATGGAAGCCCCATAAGAATTTCGATAAATAATATGCATGTAAATAGGTAATAAAATATAAGCAAGCATTTGATTAGGAAAGTAAATTGAAAACACAAAAAATATTTTATTAAAAATCTTCTGCTAAAATTAGAATCAATTACTGAGAATTATATAGATTTGAGGAGTATCTACATGTATATAAATCAGGGACCGAAACTGTTTTGAGGAATATGAAAAAAAAGTACTTTTAATAATTATTGAGACTTTTATTTTATAAATCATACTTAATAATTATTTTTGATTGGAAAAATAAAAATTATAAATAATTATAAATTTTGATTTTTCATATATAAATCAAAAATAAAGATTAAATTTGATTTTTTTTTCTTTTTGATTTTTTTTTTTTATGTAAATTATATTATCATCTTCCTGATAACCAAATTTACATATGTTCAAAACTTGGAATGTTTATCTTGAGTATTAACAACGATATTCGAAAAAGACTTTTATAAACACTTTCAAATTATAAAAGTCCTTAAAGACTTATATGTTTTCAATTCAAAAATAATAGTTATTTGAAACTTTTATTTTTTTTTCCTCACAAATAAGTCTTTTCAGACTTTTATTTTTAAAAATCTCAAATATAAGTTTGATGTATTTTAAACAAAAATCGAATTAGTCCTTATACGTGATTTTTTGAGTTAAAATTTTGATCAATAACAGTTATTTTCAGTCCCTGCAAAATTCAAAATATTTTCTTAAAAATCTTCTGCTACAAATATAATCAATAACTGATCATTATATAGATTTAAGGAGTATCTACATCTATATAAATATTGAATTAATTTTAGATCTTGTAGGACATACAAATCAATGCTACTTTTCAGTACTTCAAATGCTCTTCTTTGTTGAACTTCCTTAACTACGCTTCCTTAGTTTGACGTCTTAAAATTTAATTCCAATTTAGTTTCTTTATCTTTGTAAATCGTCCAGCAAATATTCGAAATTCTTATGAGGTTGCCTACCAATATAATCATACGATAAATTGCGATAGTTACCAGCTGTCGATTCTGTTTGAAGATCGCTCAAAGATTCCGGACGCAAGTTCGATGCCCTTGATTGATCCTCCTCCTCCCCGTCGCCGCCAGCATTAAACAGATTGCTCTCCTGGGGAATGCCAGTGATCAAATATTCGACAGCGCGCTCCGGATTATTGAAGCTGGCTGCCATCGCGCGCTCAACTTGATCCCGAGGATAGCCCATTTCAACCATTGAGGCAACCGTGCGATTGTATTCCTCGCCCATCAGTAAATTCGATTCGGCACGATTTTGTAATGAAGCATTTGCCAGTTCACCAACTAAATCAATGCTGGAATAGTCAGTAGCTGGAACTGTGTCCAGTCGAGGAGGAGCTTCTTCACTTGTCCGTTTGTCAGTTGTTGCTGCAGCATCCGATGCTGCTGCTGCTGAAGATTCATGTGCCTTATTGCCAGTGGGCTTCTTTTCCGACTGGGTCTCATCGCTAGCCGATGATTTGACTGTTGTTGTCTCTTTCGCAGGAACAGGGTTTGTGTTTGTCGCTGTGTTTGTGCTGCTGCTGCTGCCGCTGTTGTTGCCGCTTCCACTAATGTCGCGAGTTAACATCACCACTATAAACTTCTTCTCGTCGACTTTGTATGAACCGATTGTTCGATCGTCTGTTAATATGACGCCTTTAAAGAAAATAAATACACATTCATACATACATACGTTCATTTAGTTATCGAGTTATCGATATCGTTTGTTAAACAAGGCAAATATATATGTGAAATAAAAATCTACATACCAGCGTAAATCAATTTCTGCTTCTCCACAATGTATTCTGATCCGCGTTCATTGAAAATTCGTTTTTTAAGTTCCAAGACCTAAAATTGTACAGATATGTATGTATATTTACGTATGCACATACATACATATATAGAATTTTTTTTATGTACGCGTACATAGATAGATAGCGGCATACCTCAGGATCTACGCATGTAAGCATGGTTTAATCCAACTTACCGTTTTTTCCGGATCAAAGTCAATGGTGAAAGTTTGCTGTTGTAGATTTTTTACGGTGATAATCATTTTGACAAGGATTTTTTTACTTGGGCTCTGCTCACAAAAATGTTTGTCATCGACACTAGGGTTGGTCAGACTTAGTGTTGGGTAGAGCTGTGTTGTTTCGTTCTGAAGAAGCTCATATGAACGGGTCATTAAGATGAACGAATGAACTTATTCAGGCAATCATGAACTAAATCGTTCATTTCGCAGTTGGTCAGTAATTTCTTTAGAAAATTTATAATTTTCTCGGTTTTTTGAATTGTTCTTGAAATATTATTATTGAATTAATTTAAAATGTATTAAAAATCTTAAAAATATACAAATAAACACACAAAAAGTTGAAACTGTGTGGCAGCCTTGGCCCAACTTTGGCAAAACAAGGTGGCAGCCCCTTGCTTGGGCTCCAACTTTTCAAATTTTCAAAGTGATCAGTTACTGTCATGTTTTCTTCGATGCTTTATTTTTAAAGCCTAGTACTGACGTGAGATAAATTTTTAGCGGCGGGAAATGCTATGATATTAATTTTTAATGATTATTTTTATTAAAAAAAAAAATCTGTCCGTTTTCTGTCATTTTTTTGGGCTTAGAGGCGTTGGCAACACTGACTATAAGACCTACAATAAGGGATTTAGTTCGTTCCGTTCGTTCACTTTGGTGAATAGCTCAATTGAACTAAGTCCGAACGATACGATACAACTCTGCTGCATACAGACAGTGTCTGCATTGTTGTTGCCCAAAACAAAATATATTTTCTTCAAAGGGTGCATCTTTTCATGTTGTTTTTCTGAGAAACAAACAGTAAACAGTAAGCAGTAAGTAATAAACGAGCACTTGAATGAATGTTTATAACAATTCATTTATATATCAATAAAATGCTTACATGTGTGTTTGCGTATGTATAGGTATATGCACAATGTGCATACATATGTATGTATGTATGTATGTATACTGTGTAAATGCGCTTGTGTTTTGACGTTCAATTAATAACAATTATCCAGAATATCCAGAATATGTTAACATACATACGGATGAATAATGAATTTAATTAATAGCAAAATAACCATTAACTTGCATTCGTAAGCTATATTCAGTAATTTGTAAGCAATGAACGGCGCGGCGTCTCTAAGGGTGCATTTACACTAGTTGACAAGCTGGTCAATTTCACCTCAGTAGGCTAAAAATTTTGATGTCAACTTAGTCAACTCCAGTGTAAACGGTGGTCAACTCTAGGCGAAAGTGTGTGTGTGTGCACAGCCTACTGACATGAAATTGACCAGCTTGTCAACTAGTGTAAGTGCACCCTAATTTCAACTCTATTGTAAACGGTTGTCAACTCTAATGGTTCATTTACACTAGTTGACAAGCTGGTGAATTTCATCTCAGTAGGCTGACAATTTCAACTCTAGTGTAAACGGTGGTCAACTCAAGCGGTGGTCAATTGACAAGCTGGTCAACTAGTGTAAATGCACATTTAAGGCAATCCTACAGTCAGTGTTGCCAATTTAGCTATTTTCCCGACAGATTTAGTGGGTTGCTTGTCAACTAGTGTAAATGCACATTTAAGGCTATCCTACAGTCAGTGTCGCCACTTTAGCTATTTTCCCGACAGATTTAGTGGGTTGCTTGTCAACTAGTGTAAATGCACATTTAAGGCTGTCCTACAGTCAGTGTTGCCAATTTAGCTATTTTCCTGACAGATTAAGAGGGTTGCTTGTCAACTAGTGTAAATGAACATTAAGGCCTTAACCTTTTCGTGTCAAAACAATTACTTGACTAGCTGTACAATTCACAAATACGCAAATCACCAAATATGTGTGTATTTAAATGTAGTAAATTAAATAATAATAATAAAAACAATAATAATACCAATGATATTTGTAATAATAAAAACATTTACATTTTCTTTCAGTAAAGTAAGATGACAGCAATTGACCAAATGATCAACTGTTATTTCGCCAATTTAAATCCCGTGGCTGAGAAGATTGCCTTCGATATTCGCGAAGTGAAATCGGCCTATGATCACGTATGGCTAACATTAAGTTCAATTGAGCAAGATGATATACTCAATGACACTATAATTAAACCAGAAATTACTATAAAATATTATAAGAACTCACCACCACCATCTGCAAAAGATGATAACAGACTGATTGTAGATTGTAGTAAAAAGAAATCAACTAAATGCCAAAAGTCGAATAATAATATCTATACATATGACAGACAAAACCTCAGCACATTCATTCATCAAAAGGTTGGCTTAAAGATTATTCACGATGAAAATATCGGTGATTACCGCGATGAGCATTCATATCCATTCAGTTATAAGACCAAATCTCAAATAAATCTATCTGTGATAGTTAGTAATACCAATGTTCCTGTTCCTGTAAAGGACAGTGATTTATTCAAACCATTTATTCAAGTGGACATCAAACCACAGTCCACAGTCCCTATCCAAAGTAATTCCTTGTCGATTGAATGTGTTGATCATGAGGATCAAGAGATCGAAAAGCCGAACAACTTTTCGAGCAACCCTCGTAAGCTAGCCTATTTAGCTGATGGATCATCAACTCAATTCAATTCATCATCAAATTTAAATTTTGGCTCGAAAAACACTTTGTTAGATAACTGTAACGATTCGACCGATTCAGAAAATGAAACAAAAGATCAAAATGCTGAAATATGTAAATTATTGCCAGAAAAAGTTCAAATACCCAAAGGATTTGATTTTCTAAGTAATTGGTAAGCTTAAACAAACAAATTCTTTCTGAATACATAGTCAAGAATAGTATTGAAAAATATCAATTTAATAAGCCAGCTAAATTAATAAATGTAATACTAAAAATGAAAAATAAATATTTTTTAATAGTTTAATATTACGATTGCAAAGCATTTTCTCTCACATTTAAACCAAGCTCAAATAAAATTTGCTCATTTCTCTCTAGTTTTGAATGTTTGCAAACAACAACGACTTTATTCTTGTTATTGTTGATTTTGTTGTTGTTTTTGTGGCTGATGTTGTTGGTGGTTACTAAGCAACGCTCACTGCTTGAGTTTCTCAATCTGCCTTAAAGTATGCTATGATTAGACTAACTATTAATGGCAGCCCGAAAAGAATGCAATGGAATTGACAATGTGTTGAGCATAAATATGTACAATTAGCGACAATATAATCAGATAGCATTAATATGATTACAGTGCATAAGTACTTTTCACCAGGGACCGAAACTGTTATGAGGAATATAAAAAACAATTACTTTTAACAATTACTTAAAGACTTTTACTTTATAAATCATACTTAATAATTATTTTTGATTAAAAAAATAAAAATTATAAACAACTGTTAATATTGATTTTACAAATCAAAAATAATGATTAAATTTGATTTATTTTTCCTTTGGGTTTTTTTTATGTAAATTTGGTTATCAGGAAGATGATAGCCTAAAAATTGAAAATTTGGAATGTTTATCTTGAGTAATAACAAAGATATTCTAAAAAGACTTTTATAAACACTTTCAAATTATAAAAGTTTTTAAAGACTTAAAAATAATAGTTATTTGAGACTTGTATTTTTTTTTCCTCACAAACTCTTTTATTTTAATCTTTTATTTTTTAATTTCGAATTTAAATTTTTTGTCTGTTTGCAGAGATACTGTTTTTACAAACAGTTTGATGTATTTTATGTATTTTGATCAATAACTGTTATTTTCAGTTCCTGCTTTTCATTTCATTTAATTAATAGAGTTTAATTGAGCTTATCAGATATTTTTTAGTAATAAGATTAAAAAGCAAACCGTCTAACTACTTCTAATTTCACAAGATTCCTTTCAATTGTTTTACCAAAAATGGGCCGGGATTGCCACACGGTTACTTACCGTTTTCCAGTTCCAGTTCTACACCCCTTTTTTTTTTAAAACATCAAATGAAAGTTAATAAAACTCTTTGTACCTTTAATTTAATGCAGGGACCGCAAATAAGAATTATGAGAAACTGGATAAACTTTTATTTCCAATTTTTATCTAAAAATTATAGAATAAAAGTTATTTTTAAATTTTTTTTATAAAAATTAAAAATAAAAGTTATTTGGAAAAATGGAAAATATAAATTATTTTTCAATTTTAATTTAAGCAAATGAAACCAAAAATTATTTTTCAATTTTTATAGTAAAAATAGAAAATAAGAATTATTCTTCAATTTTTATTATAAAAGTCGAAAAATTAAAATTTAATTTTATTTTCAATTGCTAAAATAAAAATTGAAAATAAGAGTTAAATTATAATTTTTAAATTAAAATTGAAATTTTAATAATTTAAATTAATTATTATTTTATAATTTTTTATTAATTATTAACTATTAATTAAATACTGAATTATTTGAAACAAAAACAATGCATATATTTGGGTTCAGATTCAGATTTATATAGACAAAATGTATGTATATCAAAATCAGTGTATATTTGACTTGTATAAATGATTGCTTGCGGCTGTGTATAATTCCCAGAGTATACATATTAATAATACTAATTTTGTTTGTAAATTGCAGATTCGACTAAGATATTTTCTAATAGGACAAGAGGATTATTAGATTATTTATGAGCAGGCACATTCCAAGACTTGCATGTCGCTCCATGTTGATATTTTCAGCTTATCACTGTACTCCTCGTCCACATGCAGGATCTCGATCTCCGTGAGCTTCGAGGGCGCACAACAAGGTCGAGGCACTCGCTGGTGATCCTGTTGCCAGATCAGACTCTGCAGCAGAGCATGATGATGGGCTGGATTGTGTCTGGGTGGACAGCGACCCTTGCAGTAGCCGGCATCGAAAGTCTTTGGTTGCAGTATAAATTCGAATCCCTTGATATCCTTAAAGGCCACATCCAACTGATGGCGACAGCAACGTTGATGCGCTCGATAGCAATTATTGTTGGATTTCTTAATTGAATTCGGATTTGGTTGACGATGATTAAAATAGTTGGACGTCAGGTTGGGATGGTTCTGATGGGGATGAACAGCTTCCTCGCTGTGAGTGCGACCAATGTGACCAATAATATTCAACACTGGCGTCAAATGGAATTTATCATCGCTCTCCTCCAGAGTTGGTTTCGCAACTTCGCTCAATATCCGCGCTCCAATGCGTCGACACTTGTCGCACTGGATTTCAATGCCCAGATTCTCATGACTCTTATTTAGCCAGGCTCGAACCGCTGTGGTCACATCAAATTCCAGCCATTGACTTCGCGTTTCCTCATAGTTGGAACTCTCGAATTCAATGCGACGGGAGTCCAATTGATGACGTTTGTTCATTCGCAGCAATTGGTAAACTTTCAGATTTAATATGTGCACTTTACTCTTACGATTGCTTTTTTGGTTTTCATAATTATCCTTGTTGTTTTTACAGTCCTTTTCTGTATTTGCATAATACCTATTGTTGATCTTCCGTCTGTTATTCCTAGTTATTGACTCTGATCTTGGCGAGACGGCCAACGCTGGATTATATAGCATCATTAGCCGCACATTAGCCTCATTAACATTTTCATATTTGAATTGATCAGCATTTAAACTTAAGGGAAATTGTAATAAAATGTTTGTCTTATCGCTTTCGCCCAGATTATTATGACCATGATTATGAATTTTCCTAAACGCTTTCTTTCCCGTTCCCGCTGATCGCCTCAGACGCTTGTGGCGCCATCGCTTTCGGCTTATATCGCTAAATTTATTTGTTACAATGCTTAAAATTTGTAGACTTGCTGCTGCCGATTCCGATTCCGTCTGCTGACCCTCGTTGCTTTTCCTTAGACGCTCCAGATATTCTAAATATTTTGTAGAGTATTCTTCTTGACTTATATTTGCCTGCAATGGTAAATGGTTGAAGAGAATTTAAAAGAAAAATACATACAGTTTGTCAAGAAATTCTTTACACTCCCCTAAAAATGTAATATTTTGACTTTAAATAAGAAAATAATAGCTTATTATATATATTTGGAAAGGTCATTTAATTTTCGTTCGAATGATGCAAAAATTTCCTTAACCCATTGAGTACCCATGGAATATTTTGAATTTTTGCAAAAGTCTACTTTTTCAACTTTTTTCCTCGATTTTTTACAAAAAATATTTTGATGCAAAAAAGTTCTTGGAACAATTCTAAGAGTAACTGCAAAAGAAAATTTTCAAAAATATTTTTGCTAGTATTTTTTAGAATTTTTTGAAAACTGCAAAAAAAGCACCTTTTGCATGAAAATGCGGAAAAATGGATTAAAATTGTAATTTTTAGGATTTTAGAAATATTATCAAAAATACTAGCAAAAATATTTTTGAAAATTTTCTTTTGCAGTTACTTCTAGAATTGTTCCAAGAATTTTTTTGCATCAACAAATTTTTTGTAAAAAATCGAGGAAAAAAGTTTTGAAAAGTGACTATACATAAGTTCGAAATTTTCGAAGGGTACTTAATGGGTTAAGGAAAGTTTTGTGTCATTCAAACGGAATTTAAACGACCTTTAAAAATAAATAAAATAAGCTATTATTTTCTTATTTAAAGTCGAAATATTAAATTTTTAAGGGAGTGTAAAGAGTGTATTACTATCTTTATAATTTACTCACCTTCTTCATATCCGGTAGATTTTTTAATCCCAGTCCATCCATAACCAGTTTGGCAAGTTTCTCCTTATTATTAATTATTTGTTTGTACATGTTGTTGTTGTTTTTGTCATTATCTTTGTTTTTCTTTTCAAATAACACTTTTAATATTTGGCCATCAGCTTTTTTGTGCTCTCTATTATTGAACTCACGTGTTGGCGAATTATTATTGTTAATATCAATATATCTCTTATTGCGGATTGAGGAATCATTTGCATACAACAATATACTTTCTGGATTTGTACTTAAGACTTGATTAGCAAATTGACTTAGAATTATCAGACTATATCCGTTTAAACGGTGAGTGGGATTTCTGCTTTTAATGGTAATAAGATGATTATTTCTTCCATTATTATTATTATTGTGTTGTAGACTTTTGTTATGATAAAGCTTATGTTTGCTTTCAATTTCTATATTTTGGTTGATTTGATAGCCGCTCGAATTTGAATTTAAATTTGATGTAGATATAGATATGGGATCGATAACATATTGGCCGCTGGCTTCATGTATCAATGTATTGTAGGTTAATAGGAATGGCATTAATAACACAATCACAAAACACAACTGCGTTAATTTATACAATAAATATGTAATAAGTGTGTTTCGTTGTCGTCGTCGTTGTTGCTGTTGGTGTTGTTTTCGAAGTCGAGGTGTTTTCGAGTCAGTGGTGGGCACGCAGTGGCTCCGGGAGCAGCGGCTGCTCTCAACTTGGGTATAATTCAAATTTCGTGCCCACCGCTGATCAACATGATGAGCAACATTCCGTAAATTCAATATAATGCAGTACTTGGAATAATTATCGCTTTTCAATCTTTGAACTATCCCATCTCCATTTTTTGGATGAACTTTTCTATGATGAATATTGTTGTTCCAATTTATAATGCTTTGGATTGTTTCGGCAATATGGTGAGGTTCATTACGTATTTTCATTTTTATACCACATGACCCCAAAAACGGAAATATTTTAGATATTTAGATATTGATCTTGATTTCTCTTGGTTTTTCCCACTGTTTCATTTCATACTAAACTCGCATTTGTGGCTCTGGGTTATATGTATGTATGTGTTTCAATGGGTATGTATTTGTATACATCCAATAATAATCCAAGATGTATCTCTGTATTTGTAACTTATGATACCAAATTCATTGGAAAGATATTTCTAGACATCTAAGTTTTAGTAACATTAAATCAGAAAGATCACATTCTATCAGAAAATACTTAATTACACACTCAGACACATACACACACTCAGATGTATACAATTCTTCTTTCACAATAACAAATTCCACGCACTCATCTCGGTTTTTTGTATTTTGTATTTGAATTTATTTATTTACGAAGGTATGTATGACTACAGATAGATAGTTGAGAGTTGAGATTGAGATGGGGAACCGGTTGGGTCGGCACTTGAGAATCGACTGAACGAAAATACCCGAAAGCAAAAGCAAAAGCAAACGCTTACTCAACAGCCGCAAAATAAACAGACTCATGCTCATACTAATATACACAAACACTCGCACTCAAACACACACACACATGCTATTGACACCCACACAGTCGAACACTTCTGTAACACTTCGCAGCATTCATTTAATGACAATGCAATATTAACATTTAAGTTAGTAATACGAGTGCTAATTTCAACTAAAAAAATCAATGTGAAGGAAACATGCTACAGTAAAATGGTATATTTTTGGTGTTAATTCCTATTTTAGTCGGAACTATTGATATCAGCCAAAAACTTATATTTTCAATTTATAAAATATAAATCAAATTTAATTCTTATTTTTAATTTTTGCTAAAAAAGTCAAAAATAATCGTTAAAATTCAATTTTTAAATAAAAGTTGTGAAATAACTCTTATTTCTGATTTTTTTTTAATAAAAATCAAAAATTAGAGTTAATTTTTTAATTTTATTTTAAAAGTTGCAAATAAGAGTTATTCCATAACTTTTATTTTAAATATCGAAAATAAAAGTTAAAGTGAATATCTTTTAAACCAAGTTGTGGATTTCCAAAATTTAAAAATATTCTCTATCCGACTATTTTCTATTATATTTCATTTTTTCTTCTATATACATGTGTAGTAATTATTGGCACACAAAATACCAGTTGTACTAAAAATACTTAAATATACTAGAATTCAAAAATATACCAAAAAATACTAAAAATCACAAAAATACCAAAAAATACTAACAATCACAAAAAAACAAAAAATGCAAAAAATCACAAAAATACCAAAAAAAATACACTTGGTATTACAAAAAAAATGTTTTTATTTTTATTTTGAATATTGTAGTATTTTTTGGTATTTTTTGAATTCTAGTTTAAAAATTTATAAAAGTCATTAGATAGTTAAATATTATAACAATTCCATACAAAAAGCGAAGAACAAAATTAAGTTATTCCCATCGAAAGAATATATGTATGTAAGTGATCCCATTCCAATGGGCGGGAGTGTATGTGAATCTTGTTAATTTTATACCCTACGATAATATTGTGTGTACAACACTAACATCACCCCCACGCATCCTGTGGGCTAATATTTATGAACGTAGAACGAAGATACATATGTATGTATGCACTCGTATACATTTAAATTACATACGTATACATATGTTACATACAAACGCAGTCATCGCATACATATGTAAGTTTTTATTCATGTAACCGATTCGAGCTCTTTTTTTGAAAATGTTAAAAGCAAGAAGCGGACAATAAATAATAATTAAATGCCATGTAATCGGCTATGTTCGACTAGCAGATACCCCGTGAAAGTTTTCACCTGCATTTTTTTAAATATTTCGAAAATCCTAAAAATTACCATTTTAACCCATTTTTCCTCATTTTTATGAAAAAATTGCCTTTTTTGCAGTTTTCAAAAAATTATAAAAAATACTAGCAAAAATATTTATGAAAATTTTCTTATGCAGTTACTCTTAGAAATGTTCCAAGAATTTTTTTGCATCAAAATATTTTTTGTGAAAAATCGAGGAAAAAAGTTGAAAAAGTAGACTTTTGCAGAAATTCAAAATATTCCATGGGTACTCAATGGGTTAAGGAAATATTTACATCATTCGAACGAAAATTAAATGTCCTTTCCAAATATATATAGTAAGCTATTATTTTCTTATTTAAAGTCAAAATATTATATTTTTAAGGGAATGCAAAGAATTTCTTGACAAACTGTATGTATTTGATGTCTGCACGGATTATGCTAAAATGCACCATAGAAACATTTGCACAATATTATATTATAATACCTGGCTTTTGCTCATTTTCTATGGGTACAGGGTATAAAAAGATCTTTTACTCATTGTGAGAGTTAATAGGTTACACATTAGAATTGCTTTTCACATGTGTTTACATTTACACACACACACCCGAACATGTGTGCATTTGCATGTGTGTGTGTGCGAATGCATATGTACACATGTATATGAAGATATTATCATGCATTATGTCCATACAGTGCTGCTTATGTTAATAGAAACACTCTGCACATATTTTTATGTTAAAACTGTCTTTCGAATAACTTCTGTGCTTATTATTAAAACTAAATAAATTTAAATAATAATTAATAAAATACATTAGATTCTATAGCATCCACATACACTAGCCACATCATAGTAAATAAAATACATTATGTCGTTCAAATTCCCTTTGAATAATGCAAAAATTTCCTTAACACATTAAGTACCCATTGAAAAATTTGAAATTTTATTCTGGTTTTTTTTTAGAACAAATATTTTGATGCAAAAAAGTTCTTGAAACAATTCTAAGACTAATTGCAAAAAAAAATTTAAAAAATGTATGTTGCTAGTATTTTTTAAAATTTGTTGCATCATCTCGTAATTTATAATTTTTAGCATAATTTAGCATTTTGTTGTTTTTTTGAATTTGTTTCTCCATTTTTTTAATTGATTTTTTAAAATTTCAAATTTTTCATTTCAAATTTTCGCGCTTGTTACTTAGTACACAAAACTACCGAAAGGTGTCGTCGCTCAGCGAAATCAGCTGTTATGTTATTTACAGACCAGCAATCAGCTGTTACTGTTATTTACAGACCCGCACTCAGCTGGTACTGTTAACGCACGCTTCGACCTAAAACTAACTGACTTCGACAAAATAACTGATTCTGAATTGAAAAAAGAGCCAAATCGAGAAAAAAGCTCCATTGCGCCAGCAAGACAAAAAAGAGCCAGTTTTTGGCGCAAAAACGCCAATTGTGGGAGCTGGTTTCTTAATGTTTTTCGTTACAAAAGAAACATAACCAATAGAAACAGTTGAGCAAGGCGCTTTGGCGGTCAAAAAACGCCATCTTTTGGAAATGATTGAAATTAACAACACACTTCGGATAATAACAAACTACGGATAAAATAGTGGCCAGCAGATGGCGCTACAGCCACAACAACTAGAGGGCGCCACCACTGCCGCAGTTGCTCAATAGGTGGCGTTGAACTACCAAAATTCTGAAAAAACTGATGCGAATTTAAAATCGCAATATATAATAATCGTTTGGCCTTATTTAAATAATACTTAATTAATAGTATTATCTAAATATGGGTTAGATTCATAGACATGCTTTCTTTAGTACACATTGTAGTTCCATGTTTATTTTTTATCCTGACATAAATATGTTTGTATGTAACAAATAATTGTTTTTGTTTGTTTGTTTTTTCTATGAATTACAAAGTATGTATTTATACAGAATTTGGTGTGTGCTTTCTTAATAACTATCGGCCTCCGTAATCCGTTTCAAGTTGAATTAAATACGAGATACAATTCGATGTACAGACGAGAGAGCACTTAAAATATATATTCGTTACATTTTTAAAGATTAATATATATAAATAGTTATCTAAGTACATACGTATATAAATAATACAATTTAATTTAAATTTTATATATTTGAAATGTATTCGTTTAAGCAATTGCAGTTGCATTTCCGTTCCGTTGTTTTACATTATTAAATTACACCTACGAGTTGAAGCTGAATCTGAAGTTGACAAATTCAATGTGGTCAATTTCCAATCTTGATATACAGTGAACCACAAATGTATTCATACATTTGACAAATTTTCGTATAATAAAGATGTTTTGATGAGGGTTTTTTATATTAATCTTTTATTCAAGTAAATACCGTTCTAATAATGCAAAAATTTCTTTAAATCATTAAGTACCCATCAAAAATTTTAAATTTAAAAAAGTAAATTTTTCAACTTTTTCCTCGATTTTTTCCAAAAAATATTTTGATGCAGAAAAATTTTTCAAACAATTCTAAGAGTGAATGCAAAAAAAATTTTCAAAAATAATTTTGGTAGTATTTTTTATAATTTTTTGAAAATCCTAAAAATGAAGATTTCCTACTTTTCACACAAAAAGTGGCTTTTTTGTAGTTTTCAAAAAATCATAAAAAATACTAGATAAAATATTTTTGAAAAAACTGTTTTGCAGTCACTTTTAGAATTGTTTGATAAATTTTTCTGCATCAAATATTTTTTGGAAAAAATCGAGGAAAAAGGTTGAAAAATTGATTTTTTTAAAATTCAAAATTTTCGAAGGGTTTATGAAATTTTTGCATCATTCGAACGGAATTTAATTGTATAAAAGATTAATATAAAAAACCCTCATCAAAACATCTTTATTATACGCAATTTTGACAAATTTATGCTGTATGAAGACATTAGTGGTTCACTGTATGTGAGTACCTTCTTTTGTTGTTGTTCGAATACGCGTTATATAAATAGAACAGAAGACATAGCCTTATATAATCTTAATACATTATATAATCAATATTACACACTCTTTCGCTTACTATCACTATGTACAATTGTTTATGCACGACAATTTGTTATCTACGCTCTCTAACTTAACTTAAATAATTTGAAAGTTTTCAAAAAACTTGCATGCGTTTTTGTATTTGGTAAAATTTTTCCTTAGCGGACATTTTGGTTTAACTTTGTTTTTTTTTGCTTTTTAATCATATTCTTATAGTGACGCTTATTATTAAGTTTAGAGCTAAACTATTTGTTTTTTTTAGTAAGATCATGTAATTGCTATTTTTTGTGCAGTTCTATATAGTTTTATACATTATAATGATCAGAGCGGTAATTTACTCGAACATACATATTAATTCTCGTACAAATAGATTTGTGAATCGATTTTTAAATGCAAATTAACTAATTATATGAGAATTGTTCTCGTGAGTTCAGTTCAACGTCAATTTAACTATCATCGTCATATGTAAGTAAAAATAGCTGCCAAATTCTGGGTTTTTTTTTTGTTCATTCTCATTTGTTTTTCGAACCAAACCTATCAGGGGTGCCACAAAAATCGATTTCGCTTGAATTTCACTTAAATTTGTATGAAAATCTAAGTGAAATTCAAGCGAAAGCGATTTCTGTGGCACCCCTGAATATTTATGTTGAAGAAAGTGGTTCGGCTCAAGTTCAGGTTCGGAGGGGGGACAAAATGAAATCCGAGCCAAATCGGTGATACATAGTAATTTATAATATAGCTATAGTTATTTCGGAAGATTCTCTCTCTCTTTCCCTGAATGTTCCGCGATGTACAGAATTATGTTAAATATAGTATATGTATATTTAAGTTTGATCCAGGCACTAAACGAGAAAAATATCTGATGCTTCCGACTTTGTGCACGCACTTCCTGTGGGCGAAGCTGCCGAGGCTAAGGAATTGGCCCGAGTTGCAGCCAGAGGTGAGCGCAAATCTTGGTTGAGGGGTGCTTGGTTCTGGCCACATTCATAATAGTACGACGAGTCTGAAATAAGTAATTGTTGCGAATGACAGTAATAAGTAAGTAGCTTTCGTGGTTTATGGTTTAAGGTCTATTGAACGGAGATTTATTTGAAAATTCAACATTAATTTCTATTGAAAAATCACACCTGAAAACATGTTCTGGATGAATACAAAAATCTTGGTTTCTATTAAAAAATTTTAGTTTAATCCAGGGACCGCAAAAAAGAGTTATGAGCAACTGGATAAACTTTTATTTTCAATATTTATTTAAAAATTATAGAATAAAAGTTATTTTTCAATTTGTATTATAAAAAAATTAAAATAAAAGTTATTTTTCCATTTTTATAATTAAAAATAGAAAATAAAAATTATTTTTAAATTTTTATTTTAGAAATTGAAAATAAAAGTTATTTTTCAAATTTTTTAATATAAAAATTGACAATACAAATTATTTTTCAATTTTTATTATAAAAGTTGAAAATAATCATTATTCTTAAATTTTTATTATAAAAGTTGAAAAATAAAAATTGACTGTAAATGTCTTTTGAACCGGAAGGTGTATTTCATTCACAAGGGGGTTAGAAATACGCCTTCCACTGTTGAAAATACGCCTTCCAATTTAAAAAACATTTACAGTCAATTTTTATTTTTCAACTTTTATAATAAAAGTTTTAAAATAAAAATTATTTTCAATTAAATAATAATTTTCAATATAAAATAATAATTAAATTTTAAAAAGAGTTAAATTATATTTTTTTAAAAAAAAATTAAAATTTAATTATTATTTTATACTTTTTTAATTTAGATTGAAAAATAAGAGTTTTCATTTAATTTTATGGATACAAATCAACAAATAACTTCTATTTAATAATTTATATTTTAAAAATTATAATCGTTACTGTCTCTGGTTTTATCAGCTTTTAAAGCATAGCTTTTTTAAATGAAATAATTAAAATGCTAATAATTTTTTATAATGTTTAATACCACATTAAAATAAACATACGTCAGGTAACATTTTTTAAATTTTACGGTTTTGCTTTTATTTTTTATTCAAAGATGGAAATGGATAATTTGAGTCACTTACTGATTAGACCGCTGCTGGTTCCATAACTGTACGATCCATAAGCACCGCCATACTGTGTATAGGCAGGACTATAGGCGTAATCTGAACTTGGCACTACAGAGCCACAAGCTGCAAATATATAAGGCAAGTTATTTATATTATATTTTAGGGGAATTTCCAAAACAAGAAAAACATGTGCCAAAAATGGAAATTATGTGTGTGTGCAATCCTTATGAATCAAGATAAATATATACAGCTTGTCAACTAATTCTTTGCACTCCCTTAAAAATGTAATATTTTGACTTTAAATAAGATAATAATAGCTTATTATATATATCTGGAAAGGTCATTTAATTTTCGTTCGAATGATGCAAAAATTTCCTTAGCCCATTGAGTACCCTTCGAAAATTTCCAACTTACATAAGTCACTTTTCAAAACTTTTTCCTCGATTTTTTACAAAAAATATTTTGATGCAAAAAAATTCTTGAAACAATTCTAAGAATAATTGCAAAAGAAAATTTTCAAAAATATGTTTGCTAGTACTTTTTTTAATTTTTTGAAAACTAAAAAAAAAAAGTTTTTTTTGCATGAAAATGTGGAAAAATGGATTAAAATGGTAATTTTTAGGATTTTTGAAATATTATCAAAAATACTAGCAAAAATATTTTTTAATATTTTTTATTGCAGTTACTCTTAGAATTGTTCCAAGAATTTGTTTGCATCAAAATATTTTTTGTAAAAAATCGAGAAAAACAGTTTTGAAAAGTGACTTCTACATAGGTTCGAAATTTTCGAAGGGTACTCAATGGGTTAAGGAAAGTTTTGTGTCATTCAATCGGAATTTAAATGACCTTTCCAAATATATATAATAAGCTATTATTATCTTATTTAAAGTCAAAATATTAAATTTTTAAGGGAGTGTAAAGAATTTTTGGACAAACTGTATATGTATAAAAACCAAAAATTGAGCGAATAATAAATACTTAATAATAATAATAAACTTGAGTTTTTGCAGAGTCTAAAACCATTGTTCAGTTTTTTATTGTTTATACATATAGCTATACTTAAATAGATGTTGCTTGAATCTAAAAATATAAAATGCCACCACCAAGATTTGTACAAGAGTATTGTGCTAAAGATATGCCTAGATCAGGGAAGAATAGAGAAGAAGGCCGTGCGACGATGTGAGCGTGTAAGCTGAGCTGGGAACTTGCCTGCGGAGTAGTGGCTAAAACTGGGTAGCATTGTGGGCGTGGCATAAATAGAAGAAGTACTATTGCTGGCAATTGAATCGACTTCCGAGCGTCCCTCGCCCGTTGAGTTATTCGCGTTCGAGTTAGACGATTGCAGGAGTATTAGAGATGAGGTATTGGTATTGGTATTATTATTGGTCAGCGGTTGCTGCTGTTCCTCGATCTGTTCAGTCATTAGATGAACTATTGGTATATGATGATTCACATGATTAATTCCACGATGTTTTGCCTTGTTGTTTGCATTCTCATCCCTTTCCAAATCGACGACAGATACAGATACAGACTCTTTTATTGTCTGATCTGAATTCGCTGCTGAATCGCCACTCGCATCATTTACCCGTATCACTGGGCAGCTGTTATCAGCGTTGTTATCCAAGCTTGTGAGTGTCGGGTAATTACCATTTTCGATGGCAATTGCTAATTGAAACCATTAATATTTATATAAATTATTGTATTTCATTTTCATACCAGGGACCGAACATTACAGTCTGTATTAAAGATTCTAGTTTTCTATCTATTATTAAAATCTGCGCCTTGCCTTTTGAAATGTTAACTCTTATTTTTAATGTTTACTTTAAAATTGGATTATACTTTTAAGTTTTTAGACTACTTGTATATTTTATATTTGAATTTTGATTTGTAATTGGGCGTATTTTTAGACAATAATTCTGAGTCTAACCAAAGTGTACAACTGTTTCTTACCTGTATAAAAAGGTGAGATGGTCTGTTCCTGAATATTTGCACTAAATTTCATATCTGGTAAACTTATGGGTACTAGGGGCGTCAAAGAACTGCTCCCTATTAAAATTATAAAAAAAAACAAATTAAAATAAAATTTGAAATAAATTCAAAAATAATTAAGTAACAATAATAAATTAGAATTTAAAAAATAAAGAAATTGCACAAAATAACTACTTAAACTAAGAGAGTTAAATATTCAGACGTGTTCCGGTTTTCACTTGATTTTTCCGAATTTCAATCCGTAAGATTTGACCGAATTTCCTCTAAATTGTTCTTAAATTTCCTGCAAATTACCCTCAAAACTATTCCCCCTTTTTGTGTTGCATACTTTTCAGCAGAACAGTGCTGGAAAATGTTCTGAGTGAATCAGACATTTGCGTCAAAAGAATTTCCGCCTGTCAAAATTAATTCAACACAAATTTAATTAATCATAAATGGAAACATTTTTCAAAGGTAAAACCTATTTTCGTTATACATTTTGTATTTTTGAAAGTGCGAGTTGATTTCAGTGTTGAGAAATGTCTTTTTGCAGAGTTGTCAATTGTTGCACAGTGTTTGTTTTCAATAATAAAATGTTTTGTTTGCATTTAATTACAAACAGTTTTGTTTAAACTTGCATTTAAAAAACAAGAAATTGAATTCTATATTTTACGCACTTAAATTGTGTTTAAAAATATGTACCAGAATCTCTACTATTTTTTCACAAACAAGGACAGCCCTAACAAATTACCGATTCACTTTCACGAAATTAGAACAGGTCGAGCAAATCCCACAAACATTTTAGGTTTGAGTTTCATCGATTTTGAGGCATGATAGTTAAAAAATTATTTAAAAATGAAATACATTTTTTTTTATTTTTCTAATGATGCAACATTATTCCTAAAGCATTGGTCTATTTTATAATTATTTTGCTTTTAATTTTATTTTACATTTAGCATCGATTTATCCCTACCGAATCCGCAAAATCTTGCCGAAAGTGAAAACCGGAACAGGCCTGATTAATTATTGCTTTGTATATTTGTCACTTACCAATTGAGGGTCCGATTGGCGGAGTATACAGTGTGCTCTGTCCCTGCGATATCGTCGCAATGCTATCGTACAACATGGACGAATCATTGCCCACAGTGCTGCCCACAGTCGCACACGAGATGGAGCTCGATGGGAAGCCATTGGGCGCTGTCTCATAGTAGGCGGGGCCCCCGTTGCTGGGGCCAGTTGTCAGATTGCCCAGTTCCGAGAGCAACTTGTGCTCGTCCTTGATACACCATTTACCAGACCAAATCTAAATGTTAATCAGAAAGAAAGAAATTATTAAAATTTGTAAATTGAGAAAAGTACATAAAAATTGAAATTTGGTAAATTTATCAGAATTTGTATTAAATGAATTAAAAATATTTAAAAATTGAAATTTAGTAAATTAAATGAATTGAAATATTTGAAAATTGAAATTTGGTCAATTTATCAGAATTTTTATTAAATAAATTGAAATATTTAAAAATTTAAATTTGGTAAATTTATCAGAATTTTTCAGGGACCGAAACTGTTATGGGGAATATAAAAAAAATTACTTTTAATAATTACTGAAAGACTTTTACTTTATAAATCATACTTAATGATTAGTTTTGATTGAAAAATAAAAATTATAAATAATTATTAATATTGATTTTTATTATATAAATCAAAAATAGTGATAAAATTTAATTTTTTTATTCTTTTGATTTTTTTTTTATGTAAATTATGTTATCATCTTACTGATAACCAAATTTACATACACTAGTCGGCATATTTATTTTGACAACATTTAAAATTAATTCTTCTCATAATTTGAACCTACTTCATGTACATTTTGGTATCAATGGAAAGGTCAATTCAATTCCGTTTGAATGATACAAAACTTTCCTTAACCCATTAAGTACCAATTGAAAATTTTGAATTTTAAAAAACGTCAATTTTAAAACTTTTTTCTTCGATTTTTTTCAAAAAATTTTTTGATGCAAAAAAATTCTTCAAACATTTCTAATAGTGACTGCAAAAACAATTTTTCAAAAATCTCTTTGCTAGTATTTTTTATAATTTTTTGAAAACTGCAAAAAATGACTGTTTTAACCCATTTTTCCTACTTTTCATACAAAAAGTGCCGTTTTTGCAGTTTTCAAAAAATTATAAAAAATACTAGCAAAGAGATTTTTGAAAAATTGTTTTTGCAGTCACTATTAGAAATGTTTGAAGAATTTTTTTGCATCAAAAAATTTTTTGAAAAAAATCGAGGAAAAAAGTTTTAAAATTGACGTTTTTTAAAATTCAAAATTTTCAATTGGTACTTAATGGGTTAAGGAAAGTTTTGTATCATTAAAACGGAATTGAATTGACCTTTCCATTGATACCAAAATGTACATGAAGTAGGTTCAAATTATGAGAAGAATTAATTTTAAATGTTGTCAAAATAAATATGCCGACTAGTGTATGTTGAAAATTTGAAATGTTTATCTTGAGTATTAACAAAGATATTCCAAAAAAACTTTTATAAACAAATTCAAATTATAAAAGTCTATGAAGACTTATATGTTTTCAATTCTAAAATAATAGTTTTTTGAGACTTTTATTTTTTTTTTTCACAAAAAATAGTCTTTCGAGACTTTTATATTTTTTAATCTCAAATATAAGTTTATTGGCTGTTTGCGGATATACTGTTTTTACAAACAATTTAATATATTTTAAACAAAAATCGCATTAGTCCTTAGATGTGATTTTTTGAGTTGAAATTTTGGTCAATAACAGTTATTTCAGTCCCTGGAATTTTTATTAAATGAATTGAAATATTTAAAAATTAAAATCAAATCAAATAACAATAGTGAATAGCTTCAGTAAATACGTGTTTTTACTCAGTTGATAAGTTAAACCTTTAGAAATCATAGGATGACACTTACGTTTGGATATATCTGATCTCCACCGTAAGTCAAACGCTGTCGCTTCACATCGTCCTCGGAATGCATATTAACATCACGATTCTCATCTGAAATATATAATTAATTATGTATGGTTATAAATGGTAATAAATATATTTGGAAAGGTCATCTAAATTCCGTCTGAATGATGTATAACTTTTCTTAACCCATTAAGTAGCCTTTAAAATATTCAAATTTTAAGAAAAGTCAACTTTCATACTTTTTCATACAATCTTTTATTTAAACGTTTTTTTTACGTATTTTTCAAACACTTTTTTTTTAAACATTTTTTTGTACAATTTTTTTTTAACTTTTTTTGATCGTTTTTTTAAGACATTTTTTTTAAACTTTTTTTTTTAAAAGATATTTTTTTTTTAATTTTTTTATTTTTACTTCTTTTTTTTTAATTGACGGGGGGATTCGAACCCATATTTTTTTCAAACTGGAGTCGGCGACTCTAACCACTGAGCCACCGGGCCGGTTGAAACGAGAGAGGCCGAGAGAGAATTTTCCTCTCGCGCTCAGCAAATGTGTATTTTCCCATTTAAATCCCGATACAGGCTTGATTATTCAGCTTAATCCTGAATACATACTTAAAAAAGGCGAGCTTAAATTAAGTATTTTATACTTGATTTTAGAATGGCATTTTTTTTTCTGTGTATATATATAAGTCTAGTGCCTGGAAGAGATCTGCTTTCGTCACTTGCCATCCACCGTGATAGGATATAAGTAGATAAAAAACAATGGCAGACAAGGCAGAAATTCAGTTTGCACTTGACTGTTCAGAAATACCCTGGGAATGAATCTCAATTTGCATATCTCTCAATCTGTTAAGGTCGCGAGACAGATAGACACGAATTGTTGTTGGTGGATAAAATGCTTTTGTGGCCCATATTAGGGTCAGCATCCAACCGCAGCCATCGTCGGCATTTGCGTCGGCTTAACATGTGTCCTTGGCTTATCAAACCCCAAAGCCAATTATAAATGATAATATCTTAAGTAATAAATAGATGGTGCTGATGATGATGTTGTCTCTGAGGAAGGAGGAGGCAATCATTAAGCAACATGGCAGCCAGATAATAATTGTGTAAAAGCACCGCGACTCGCACTTGTCATTTTCAATAATAGCCCACTAATGGCAATTTCGGAAATCACAAAAAATAAAAACAGAAATCGCACCCCCGTCGATTGTCAAAGAGACCGCGTCCAGAGTTCGCAGATTGCCTCTGACCGAACTGAGAGCCAGACATCAAACAATGATGATGTTTCACTAACAATACTCTGACTCCTTTCCTTATACACTTTAGTCAGCCACCAGAGGGGCAATAAAAAGAGCAATAAACTCGATCCCGAAAATCAACCCAGAACCTTTATCATCATCCTTTTTTGTTCCGTTCCGTTCTGTATCGTTCCGTTCTGTTTTCTCGAGATTGCTTATCGATTCCCTCAGGGAATTTGCCTTTGCCTTTAAGTGTAGTAAGTACTTAGGCTTGAATTTGTGGCAAATTTGTTCAAATCATTTTGATTGACGACGGGTTCGGGGCACAACGTAACCAAATACGAGAGTATTCTCTGGTCAAAAGAGTGTCTGTTGTCGTTGTAGTTAAGGGTGGCAATGTGGGCGTGAGCATTAAGCTCCACCCTTTTAACAGCAACAACAATCTTATGTACATCTGCGTATGTTCCGTCGTCACATGTGCAAAAAAATATGTGAACAGGGTGTGATTTTAAAACGCAGCGCACAGATCCGATAATAGTAACATAAGGTTGCAAACTGATTCTGATTCTGGGCCCAAATCCCACAACAGGTTCGCTTTTTTCTATTTAGTTTTTAAGTATCTCGAACTATACCAAAAAGAATAATAATAACCATTGACCCGCCTACATATTGGACCCACAAAATCTCAATTATTATCTCGGTAATTTATCGTTATTTTATGGCTTTGCAGAACCTTTTTTTTTTTTTTTAATTTTCGTCCAATCATTCATATGACAGCTAAATGATATTCTGATTAAAACCGAACAATTCCTGCATAAAAGAACAGATAGATAACATAGTTCTGCCAGTAGATACAGTATGATACATTATTAATTTCCCTAAAGTTTCGAAATTATTATTTATATATTGGGATCAATTGGGAAGCTATATATAAAATTATATAGCTAAATTTTCAAATAGCATAGGCGAATTTATTCAAGGTAACTAAATAAGAGCCGTTTTTTCAATGTACATATAAGCCATACCTGTTAAATAATGATTAGCAATCATAATCATTAGTAATTAGATTATTTTGGTTTAAAAGTCGAACCAATGATTAAATTATGATTATTTTGGGTTTTGCCCAATTATTTAATGATTACGAGTAAAAAAAATATAAAAAAAAATCTAAAATTATTACGATTATTAAAAAAAATCAGAAAAATCTAAAATAATCGTTTTGAGTATTTCGAATTATTTTGATTTATTCGTTGTAATAAGAGAATCCATTGTAATTGATTTTCTGAATAATCGAAATGGTTAATAATATTTGGCAAGTATTGATAGTTATTTTGGCTGTGAAAATCTTAAATAATTTGGCATGATTTACCAAAGTGAGCTATAAATAATCTAAACAAATTAGAAATAATCAGAAAAAATCAAAAATAATCCGAAATATTCAAAACGTATTATTTTTTTGATCAAATTTTGATTCATTCTGATTATTTTATTGAATAATCGTAATAGTTTTAGATCTTTTTTGGATTTTTTCAATCGTAAAATCATTTAAATAATCACAAATTTTTCAATCAGTGATTTATATATTGGGATCAGGTGGGAAGCTATAATAAAATTCTAGTTCAATTTTTAAATAGCATTGGCGAATATCAAGCTAACTAAAAAAGGGCCGTTTATTCAAGATATGTACGTTTGTATCTAAGATATGTATAATTTTAAATCTGACAGTAATTTCTATACGTTTTACGTTTAAATATATTTTCAATAGCTATCAAACACCTTGTTTAGAAATTGAAAAAATTATAATATTGTCCCTGATAACATGTAATTTGGATAGTGTTATTCTTTGGATACTGGATTATGTTGTGTTGTGTTGTTTCATGACTTCCACATGTGGCTTGACTTTAATTTGGTCAATTGCTTTTCTTTGTTGATCTTAGTCGTGTTTAAATGTGTGTCGTAAGTGGTGTCAAACAACAGTAAACAACAACTTTCTAAGGCCATTACAATAATTTCCTTGAGAACACTTCAAGTGTCATAATCAGCTTGTTAACCCGGCCCAACAAGACGGCTTTAAGCGAACCCTCTCCTAAAACCCTCTCAAGTCTACCATACATACATATATTGTGGACATTTGCGGTGTTCTGGCCTGGGGAACTTTCAATCCGCAAATGCACTTAACTGACACGTGCCACATTTCGATAGCGAATGTAACAGCACTAATTTAATTATCATTCAAATGAGAGGGTTGTCGCTCAAGCAAAAAGGTAGAGAGAGAGGGAGAGGCAGAGGGAGAGGGAGAGAGTGGCAGTCATAAAAACAGATCAGTACGGAGATCAACAAATACAAGTCTAGATCAATCGGACTTGTTGATTAACAACCCAAAACAGATAGTCCTGTACCTGTTTTCCTGTGTTGAAATGAAGCATTCAGTGCTTTAAAATATCTACACTTCTGGCCAAATTAATAAGTACATTCTTTCTTTTACTATAACAGCTATTGTAAGTCAAGTCTTCAAATTTAAAAAATATATATTTGGAAAGGTCATCTAAATTCCGTTCGAATGATGCATAACTTTCCTTAACCCATTAAGTACCCATTGAAACACGCGAATTTTAAAAAAAGTCAACTTTCATAACTTTTTTCTCCGATTTTTTAAAAAAAAATGTTGGGATGCAAAAAAATTCTTGAAACAATTCTAAGTAACTGCAAAAAAAAATTTTTAAAAATATTTTTGATAGAATTTTTTATAATTTTTTAAAATCTTAAAATGACAATTTTTACCCATTTTTTGCAGTTTTCAAAAAAATTCTAAAAATATTAGCAAAAATATTTTTGAAAACTTTTTGCAGTTACTCTTAGAATTGCTCCAAGAATTTTTTTGCATCAAAATATTTTTTGTGAAAAATCGAGGAAAAAAGTTGAAAAAGTAGACTTTTGCAAAAATTCAAAATATTCCACGGGTACTCAATGGGTTAAGGAAATTTTTGCATCATTCGAACGAGAATTAAATGACCTTTCCAAATACAGTCGAACTTCCCTAACTCGAATCACCATTATCCACGAAAAAAGTTCGAGTTAGGGAGACTTCGAGTTAGGGAATTTTTTTTTTAGTTTTTTAAATGAAACTACAATTTCATTCATTCATAAATACATTTCAAATTGCAAACTTTTCTTGTTATTTTCAACAAAAAAAATTTCAGTTTGTTCAAGTCCTGTCGATATTCTCAAAAATAGGTTTTATCGTTCTTTTGCTGTATCCAGAAGATGTTCCCGAATGACATCAAATGACATAATTAATTTTCCATTTAAACTGGACCACTTTTCAATTTCTTAACAAATAAGTTTAAAAATTTCTTAAAGAGATACAAATTTGAATACACGCGCTGGTGCCATGATAAATATTATTGAGCTGGTGCGCTGACAAAGAAGTACATTTCGAGCATCTTTCCTATAGCAATTTCACAAGCCTAAAAAATTGTTGATGCAATATTTTATCATATTACATCACCATATGTTAATGTACATCAATATTACATATCCAAACGATCCGTTAACAAAAGCATAAAGCAGAAACGAAAAAAAATTCAAACTTTATTGGAGATTTTCCCGAAAAATTCGACTTACAGAAGTACGGGCCAATATTTTTGTTCGAGTTAGGGAGAAATTCGAGTTAGGGAAGTTCGAGTTAGGGAAGTAGAATTGTATGGAATTTGCCTAGTAAACGCTATTGCCACTCGATTTTGTTCGAGTTAGAGAAACTTCGAGTTAGGGAAGTTCGAGTTAGGGAAGTTCGACTGTATATATAATAAGCTATTATATTCCTATTTAAAGTCAAAATATTTCATTTAGATTGGGGCTTTCGTCTCAAGACTTTTACCCTGTAAAGAGACATTGTAAATATGGCTTACCATGTACTTCGATTCTTTTGCGTTTGCAATTTGGATCCGATATATTGTTGTTGTTGTTATTAGTGGTATTGCTGTTGTTGTTGTTGTTGTTGTTGGTACTGGTGTTGGTGTTGGTATTGGGGTTGTGTAGATGATGTCCATGCTGTAATCCTAGTATGCCATTTATACTATATCCAGAGCCAGAGGATCGCTGCTCAGTTGCTGTCTGTTGACTTGCGGCGCTGGATGAATTTGCATTTGCATTGACATTGCTGTTGTTGTTGTTGCCCATCTCTTGCCTGGGAGCACTTGATCCTGATCCTGATCCTGTTCCCGATGCAGATGGCGTATGGGCAATAACTGATGCCGATGGGTTGCTGCTGTTGTTGTTGTTGCTGTTGTTGATATTGTTGTTATGGTTGCTGGAGCTGCTGCTGCCGCCGGTCGCGGTGCTCGGCATCTGCTGCTCACTGGGCGCACCCGTGCTGCTGTCGAGACTCTCAGTGGCATTGTGTCCACTGGCCAGGCCCTGTGGCATTTGGTGCTGCTGATGGTGGTGGACGTGCTTGGCCTTCTCGGCGGCCTTGTTTCGCACAATCCTGCAATCAAATAGACGCACTTATTAACAAAACTCGAAAAATATACATAGAATTTAGCAGGGACCGTAAAGATTATAATTTTTCAAATATAAATTATCTAATAAAAGTTATTTGTTGATTTGTAACCAAAAAATTAAATGAAAACACTTATTTTTCGATCTAAAAAAAAAAAATTATAAAATAATGATGAAATTTAAATTTTTATTTAAAAATTATAATTTAACTCTTACTTTAAATTTTTATTTTAGCAATTGAAAATAAAAGTTATTTTTCAATTTTTATTATGAAAATTGAAGCTATAAATTATTTTTAAATTTTTATTTTAAACATTGAAAAATAACTTTTATTTTTAATTTTTATAATAAAAATTGAAAAAATAACTTTTATTCTATAATTTTTAAATTAAAATTTAAAATAAGATTTAGTCTAGTTTTTTATTTGCGGTAAATTATGAGAAACTAGATTAATATTTAATTTTAAATTTTTATTTAAAAATTTTAGAACAAAAGTTATTTTTTAAATGTTTATTATAAAATTTAAAAATAAAAGTTATTTTTCAATTTTAAAAATAAAAGCTGCAGAATTGTATTAGCAATTGAAAATAAAAGTTATTTTTCAATTTTTATTATAAAAATTGAAAATCAAAATTAATCAAAATTGAAAATCCTAAAAATGTCGATTTTAACCGCTTTTTCCTCATTTTCACACAAAAAGTGGCTTTTTTGCAGTATTCAAAAAATCATAAAAAATACTAGCAAAAATATTTTTGAAATTTTTTTTTTGCAGTCACTCTAAGAATTGTTTAAATAATTTTTCTGCATCAAAATATTTTTTGGAAAAAATCGAGAAAAAAAGGTGAAAAATTTACTTTTTTTTAAATTCAAAGTTTTTGATGGGTACTTAATGATTTAAAGAAATTTTTGCATCATTAGAACGGGATTTAAGTGAATAAAAGATTAATATAAGAAACCCGCATCTTTATTATACGCAAATTTGACAAATTTATGCTGTAGTTATGAAGACATTAGTGGTTCACTGTATATATACTATGTTATGCATATAATTCAAGTGAGCTAAATTGCCCGAAACAATATCCGCCATTTGTATTTACAGAATACAGAAGCGACAACAGCTACCGATGGTGTTGGAATTTCAGCTGCTTCTGCGATTAACTTTGACTATGGAGTCTGTAAGTCTGTAAAGCTGGACAGTTGAATCACGTTGAATCAAGTCGAACGTTGTGGAATCAATTTGCATGCGTTATTTACATCTATGCATTCTGATGTGTACAAAAATATCGACCCCTTTTGTGCCAAGAAGTAAATCTTTGGGGTAAGTGTGTTTTCTTTCGTTTCTGTGCTGAGTCAGCTTCATTTTGGCCATATTTTAAAATATTGATAAAATACATTTTAAGTACTGGTGTGTATTTAGACTAACTATGTATTTATGCCAGGGATTAAAACCGAAACGAATATCGGTTTCAGTTACGGTTATTTCACATAAAAATCAAAATTAAAAAATTATAGAAAATGAAAAATAAAATAAAAAACTAATAATAAATTATCTGAGATCGCAAACAAGACTTGTGAGTCGGAAAAAATAGAAACAGTTTAAGAATTTTCGATAAAAATTATTTTTAGCTTGTTTTTTAAATTTTTATAATGAAAATTGAAATTAGAACATGCTTCTAAAATTGTTTTTAATAGTTATACCATAACTCTTATTTGCAATTTTTAAAACAACAATTAAAAATAAAATTTTCTTTCAATTTTTATTATAAACATTTTGAAGAAAAAATGTATTTTTGGATGTATGAAAAACCGAAATAAACCCTTATAAATGAAACGGTTACTAAACGGTTATTTCGGCTTACAGAGTTTCGGTCAAATTAAAATTTTTCTTTTCGGCTACGGTTTTAAATTTCAATCGGTTTTTACCGGTTGAAGGTTACGGCTTCGGTTAGGGTTTTAATCCCTGATTTATGCAAATATTTTACAGATCCTTTCGAAGCTCACTGATGCGTTTCAACATTTACAAAAGATACATCTTAAAGAATCTTAGAGAATCTTTTGTATCTTACAGATATATTCAACGTGCCTTGTATTACAAAAAATTGTTTGTATCTTACAGATACATTTGTGTCCGACATCCAACTACGTCGAGCTATTTAATTCAGTCTGAACTTGTTTTGTTTTTTTTTAACCGAACAAGAGATTGAAATTGATTGATAGCGACGTGAAGCTCGGACGTGATGCGGACATATCAATGTGATTTATAGCATTGAGTGACCAATAAAAAGGAACACTTGAAATAATTGCCTGACTTAAAACTCTCAGTAACTCCCAGGAACTCAGTGTCATATCCAATAAAGCCAAGCGTATTAGGTGAGAAGAAAAAGGAAATATACTAAGGGTCGGTCAATATAGTCCATATAAGTGTAATTCGATTGTGCACTTGCTACATCTGAATTCAAGAAAATAGACTCCATCCCTGGCTTTTAAGGCTGTTGAATTCCAGAGGGTTGTCCAATTGAGCGAACCAAGTCGAGTGGAATCAAATCAAATTTTGTTTAAAGAAAGAAAAGCAATGACAATCACACCGGGTTAACAGTGGATTTTCATTGTGTTGGATTGAGTTTTGTTGGGTAGTTTGGGTAGCTTGGGTAGCTTGGCCAGTGCACACAATTGGAACATATGTTTGGGATGCTCTACAGATACTTTGGTGGTGTTTCGATTTGTTTATTTGGCTTTTGTTTTGCCTCCAGGGGCACTGGCAAGATTGGCTTATATTGAGTGCTAGCAAAGTCACTTTCTAACTGCTATGCTCTTGGGAATGCCTATTCTAGATGATGTCCGTCAACTGGTAATTCACATTGTACTTGAGAGTGAATCATCCATCGCTCATGTGCCACTGAATCTCACACTGATGATGCTTAAGGGCAAGCTTATGCTTATTATTCCCTCGAATTACTCATCACATGACATCGCAAGGCCCTTTGCATACACAGAACAAAAAAAACAGGATATTTAGCCCGAATTCAATGCGAAACGTTGTCAGAACTGGGTTAATCTCGGATTTTCTTACACCAAGTGTGAAATATTTGATTTTTTCAATCCCGAACTCAATCCAGAAATTCAGGCAAAAAAATTTGTATTAGTTATAATGTTTTTCGTTAAATTTAAATTTTTTTTTTAACTTTTTTAAAAATTTTTTTTTTATTTTTTTTTAATTTTATTTTAAATTTAAATTTTTTTAAAAATTTTTTTTTTAATTTATTTCAAAATTTTTTTTTAATTTTTTTTTAAGTTTGTTTTTTTAAGTTTTTTTTTTTAATTTTTTTAAAAATTGTTTTTTAAAATTTTTTTTTAACGTGTTTTTGTAAACATTTTTATTTTTATTTTTTAAATTTTTATTTGCAGTAGAAAAATTTAAAAAAATTTTTTTTTTATTGACGGGTGGAATCGAACCCAGACTTTTTTCAAACTGGAGTCGGCGACTCTAGCCATTGAGCCACCGGACCGGTTGAAATGAGAGAGGCCGAGAGAGGATTTTCCTCTCGCGCTCAGCAAATGTGTATTTGCCCATTTTAATCCCGATACAGGCTTGATTATTCAGCCTAATCCTGAATACATACTTAAAAAATGCGAGCTTAAATTAAGTAATTTATACTTGACTTTAGAATGGCATTTTTTTCTCTGTGCATCGTCATCGTCATCGTCATCATCATCGGCATCATCAACGTAATTCGTAGCGAATTGATTCTGAATGGCTGCACGTGTCCGTCCCGTCGTGTGTTGTGTGTTGTGTGTGCGTCGTGGTGTTGTGTGTGGTTGCATTTAAATCCCCAGTTAAAACTCTGCGCAATTCTGCGCGGGGATGGAGTGTGAACAAGTGCGGCATACTTTCAGGCGCTGACTTTAGTCACCTCTTAACAGTCAACAGGGAACAGCCAACTGAATGTTGTGCGCAGCTAATTTATGGTATTCGGTGAGCAGCTGCCTGCTGGCAGCATCCTTGGCCAAAATAAAATGAATTATGGTCAACGAGAATATATACGTTATACATTACAACCATTATGGTGATGGCGATGTTGATGATGAGACGATGGCAAGAACGTTGCTGCACCGGAACACGAAAAGGAAGCTGGCTTTTGTGGTGGTCGTGTGTCAAGCATTGTGCCGCAATTATGAACGCTAAAAACTACTTAGATATTTTTATTAGCTCTTCGCGCTGGCCATGTTGCCAGGAAAAGGCAACGGGACCACACCGCACCGCACCCATCGACGTCGATCTGGACGGAAACGGATACGGATGCGGAAGTAAGCAGCATGACAGCAAGCAAACATCGCAACAGTAACAGCAACTTGGCCGTGAATACTGAATACTGACATCATGCAACTGTTTTTATATCAAAATGTGTCCTACACATAATACGCATAATACTCCGCTTCAAATTTAACCCTCGAAACCTCAACCTTAACCCAAAGCCGATCTGAACGAAACCATATAGCTCAAGTCCCTTATGCTTTTGTCACGAAAGAAATGGAAATAGAAATGGTACCTCATACGAATTCCGAAACTTTTTTAAGGAATTTTAAAAAAGATGAAAAAAAACAAGAAGAAAATTTTAGGAATCCAAAATTGGGAAGAAAAAATTAGGAATCATAAATTAGAAATTTCAACTAAGAAAAATATTTAGAGTAGGTATTTTTTATAATTTTCTGAAAACTGCAAAAAAGCCACATTTTGTGTGAAAAGTAGGAAAAATGGGTTAAAATCGTAATTTTTAGGATTTTCAAAAAATTATAAAAAATACTAGCAAAAATATTTTTGAAAAAATTTTGTTTTGCAGTCACCCTTAGAAATTAATGATTTGAATAAATATCACATGCGCTGGCAATAAAAGTCCTGATTTTGAAATAAATGTTTCGACAAATGTTGTCCTCTTGCTGACAGGAAAAAGCCGAAATCAAAAATATTTAATTAAAAATCGCGCAATTTTTAATAAAATATTTTTGATTTCGGCTATTTTTTTAATTTTTGCTTTCCCAAATTTTGTTTTCCTAATTTTTGTTTTCCCATTTTTTGTCTTCCCAATTTTTGCCTTCCTAATTTCGGATGTCTAATAACTGTATTCCTAATTCTGGATTCGTAATTTTGGATTCCTAATTATTCGATTCCCAATTTTGGATTCCTAATTTTTTTTTTCCAAATTTTCGTATTCTGAGTAATATTTTTCGACATTCGTATATGGAATACTAGAAATATAAGAAATTTTGGGGCATGTAAATTTTTGCGTATGTAGTTTTTTTTTTCTTGTAAGGAGCTTGTTTTTAAAAGATTGAAAATACAACAAATGTATGCTCAACAGTTTGTTGAATCAGCGTTTACACCGAATCTTAAGAGTACATGTATGTATCTTCAATATTCATCTTGTCTGTTTGTGTTGAAGTATTGAATACTTACCGGTTTATCGATGATACGCTGGGAACATTATCTTGCGAGCAAATGCCTTCAGCGAGCAACCGATCCCGAATTTCCCAAGCGAACATTGTGGGATTCTCTCGTTTATAATTTGCGATTGCATCGACAACTGGCGGGGTGGCAACCTTGGGCTTGGAGCCGCCAATGACGCCAGCTTTAAAACTACCAGTCTCATAATATCTGAAATGAAATACAACATTAATTATTATGGTAGGTAGTCGGTATGTATGTATGTATCTATGTTAGTTGCCCAGACAATTCCCATTATCCACAAAATGGATGCTTTGATTAATGCAACCATTTGCAAACGGAACCAGCAATTTTACCATTTCAATTAAAAACAATTTGAATGTCAGCCATCGTTTAGCTCGAGCACAATGTATCCCGATTTTCGCACTCACTACCCAAAAATCATGGTGACCGCCAAAGATTTATTATGCAGCCGAGTTGCCGAGAGTTCGGATGGAGCTCGGCCAGGTCTAATCGAACACACACATACTTGCAAATAAACATACATACATGTAACATATGTACATACATATGTATTTATTTGCTTTAATTATTTGACTTCATCTCCCAATCTCACAGTGACAATTATTTAGTCAGACAACATTAGCAGAAAACGTACAAGTTGCGAACTGATTACTGCACAGAAAACAAAATGCCATTCTAAAATCAAGCATAAAATACTTAATTTAAGCTCGCATTTTTTTGAATATGTATTCAGGATTAAGCTGAATAATCAAGCCTGTGTCGGGATTAAAATGGGAAAATACACATTTGCTGAGCGCGAGAGGAAAATTCTCTCTCGGCCTCTCTCATTTCAACCGGTCCGGTGGCTCAGTGGTTAGAGTCGCCGACTCCAGTTTGAAAAAAGATGTGGGTTCGATTCCCTCCGACAATTAAAAAAAAAAGGCAAAAATAAAAATAGGTTAAAAAAAAACTATTAAAAAAAAAATTGTAAATAAAAAAATGTTTAAAAAAAAACGTTAAAAAAAACGTTTAAAAAAAAACAAAAAAAAAAACGTTTTATTTAATTAAAACTAAAAAAATTAAATTAAAAAATAAAACGTTTAAAAAAAACATTTGAAAAAAAAAATCTTAAGAAAAAAAATTTAAAAAAAAGTTTAAGTGTAACGTAAAACATTATAATTAATACAAATTTGTTTAGCCTGAATTTAGGAATTTCTGGATTGAATTCGGGATTGAAAAAATCAAGTATTTCATACTGGGTTTAAGAAAATCCGAGATTATACCACTTCTGACATCGTTTCGGATTGAATTCGGGCTAAATATCCCGGATTTTTTTTCTGTGTACATATGTATTTATTTGTTTTACTTTTTTGACTTCATCTCCCAATCCACTCGTATATGAAACTGATTACTAGATAATCTTGTAGTCCAGATTAAATTACTTTATTGTTTTTAATTCGATGTGGGTTTAAAACTCATGTATAGGCATTTATTCCAATCGTTTTACTTATATGTTAGGTAAGGGTTTTTTATGTCGTGTGTATAATTACTCACCTTGACAAGATCTTAGAAACGCAGCCGTGGCTCACCCTCAGCTGGCGTGATATGTCGCAGGGACGGACCCCGTTGTGGGCCAACTCCACGATCCTCTGTCGCACAACATCGGGCAGGGGACGGCCATTCACAAAAACACCGCCCAATTGATTGACGCCACCGTGACCTGTGTGGAAATCGAGCAAACAATTATGAATACAAATTTATTAATTGTTCTGAAAATATATTTGATAAATATATATTTGAAATTACACACAGAAAAGTCAAAAATCACATCTATTGAAATTTTCTTCCAGAAATGTATTCAAGTTATTTATTTAAACAATTATACGCTAGAAAAAATTCACTAGGATAAACATATCGATTCTACATTGGAATAAATTCACTTTTCTATATTTTTTCCCCTTTTCTTAATTTAATTGACTTCTAAAATGGACCGTTTGTATTCTAAAAATTACACTAAGTAAGATAGTTAAATTGTAACATGAAACATTTTATTTCATAGAAATATATTGAAAGTTTAATTTAAAACAAGTTTTTCAAGCTGTTTTCTATATACAGTTATGGAAATAATAATAGAAACGACAGTTATCACTGCGGACCGCATTCCGCATTATTGTTTAGTAAATATTTAATAATATATATTAGGTATAAAGAATTTAGCGCAATGTGCCGAGTGACAAACAATTTATTTTAAAGTAACTTATATGTAAAACTTAAAACTATTCGTCTCAAAATTGGATATCAGAAATTTTGTGGCATGAAAATGTTTTCTTCACTAGACTTTTACCTCGTTAAAAGTATTTTTGTATTAGCTTTAACATTGCAATCAAACCTAAAAAACCAAATCCCCAAATTTTCAAAAATTCGAATATTTATTGGGTTAAGAAAAGTCTTGTATCATTCGAACGGAATTTAAATGACCTTCCATTGATGCCCAAACAACGGGATTTGACTTTCATGTTTGATTTAATGTTAAAATAACTGTCGTTACTTTTATTATTTCTATAGTTGTATAATTAAAAAGAAAGCGACAGAAACAACATGAATAAAAATAGTATGGAGCTTTGATAACAAATTAAATAAAAAATAAACTGCTTAGTAGTTTTGTATAAAAAAAAAAAATAATTATGTGACATCAATGCATTACATTTGAAAATTAGTCGCATTAAAATATTCCTTCTTATTTTTTGAAAATCCTAAAAATGACGATTTCAACCCCATTTTTCTACTTTTCACTTTTTTTTTGCAGTTTTCAAAAAAATTATAAAAAATACTAGCAAACATATTTTTGAATATTTTTTTTTGCAGTCACTCTTAGAATTGTTTGAAGAATTTTTCTGCATCAAAATATTTTTTAGAAAAAATCGAGGAAAAAAGTTGAAAAATTGACTTTTTTTAAAATTCAAAATTTTCGATGGGTACTTAATGGGTTAATGAAATTTTTGCATAATTAGAACGGGATTTTATTGAATAAAAGATTAATATAAGAAACCCGCATCAAACCATCTTTATTATACGCAAATTTGACAAATTTATGCTGTATGAAGACTTTGTGGTTCACTGTATAAGTTTCGCCTTTTGTCAAAAGGAAATAATGTATTGGCATATATTTATTTAGACATAGGAGAAATGTTTCGCAGAAGTAATTGTTTAAATGAGTGAGAGAAAGAAAGTTTCTCTCAGAGAGAGAGAAAGAGAGAGAGAGAGAGTGATGAGACGCATATCTGATATATTTTTATATTTATTATTTTCTTGTCTGTATAATCCAAATGATTTGCTCGGCATAAAAGTCATGCACGGGCAACCGCAAGCGGAAAAGCGGGCCGCCCTTAATCTGATCTGAAGAATTCAGTCAGTCCTAATGACAAACATACTATACTGCCAAGGCGGGAGTCGTGTTCGTGTTCGAGTTCACACATCATTTAATTTTTTGCACTTACTCGTATGCTCTGCATTCGATATTAATTCGCTAATTAAGTGCAGACTTATCTGACGCATCTATGAGTACTTACAACTACAACATCAGAGAAAAGTTGTCGATCTTCTGCTTGCTTTCTGCACTTTTTGGATATTCTTGTATACTCTTTAACTTTACAGTACAAGGGTATATTGCATTCGATGCAGCTCCCTACATAAATAATACACCCAGCGACAAACAAAAAAAGCCGCACTCTGCCATTTAATGAATTTTTGCATTCTCTAGCTTGAGATTTCCTCAAATGTTATTCTATTCGTATAATTTAAATTTTTGAGAGTCCCTCTGATTGTTTTCTTCACATTACTTGCATTTTGGGTGTCTCACTTCCTTTGGTGAAGTTTTTCTAAGAACTCTTTAGGAAAACAACTGACCTTGACTGAAAAAGCAAAAATTACTGCATTTGCGGAACAAAATGTTATAATTCTAAAAATAGTGGATAAAACTAACTTGTAAATAGTGGAAATCAATAGAAAACAATTAGATTTTTATAAAAAAAACCTTTTTTTTTTATTATTATTTAATTTTTTTCTTTCAACAGGTCAAATTTTTGAAAAATCGTTTAAAAAATTAACTTTCAGTAAAATGATTGTTTCTAATTAAGTGAGTGTAAAATAAAAATAAAAATTACATGATTTTGCTTGAAAATAATTAATAAACAACCTAAAACCTTGTCCACTGACAAAAAGAGGCAAAAATTCACGAAATGGCAGAGTGTGGCTTTTTGATTGTCGCTGGGTGTATGCTAGCTTGATGCATTTTTTTTGCTGTCTAAAATACCCAATATCCCAAGGTGATGACAGCGTTATGTTTTGGGATTGAGTTTATTATAATGACATCGGAAATTTGGTACCCATCAACGAGTCAATGAATAAGGACCAATATTTACATATTTTAAATAATCACTCGCTCCTATCCGGTGATAAGTTACTTGTAAAAATTTTTGTGTTTTAAGCAAAAATTATAACAAATTTTTTTAAGGATGTTGGAGGGAGAACGTTGGATTCGCCGCCCCAAAGTCCAGACTTAAATATAATTGATAATGTCTGACTTCCCTTTGGAAGGACTCTTTTTAGGATTCCCCAAAAATTTGGTAAATTCAGTGCTAAACCGATTGCAGAAAGTAATTGATTATAAAGAAGGATTCATTTTCTATTAATTTGATCATTTAATTCTGAAATTTTTTCAAAATTTGTAATTTATTTTAATCTATTAATCTTCTTTCAAAATATTTTTTTTCGCCTGGTTTTTGCAATGTCTTTGCATTTCAGTTAATAGAAAAAGAACGCATAGAGGAATTAACAAAATATTTCTCAGTTTAATAGTTAATATTGTCTACTTTACTTTTATCACTACAAGCGATCTAACATTGCACACAGCTTTGTCAAAATACTTTATCCGACCATTGTAGTATTTAAACTTTACACATATCTAATGCTCAAATACTACTAGTAAAACCTTCCAAAACAAAACAATCCAATTTGAGGGGTTCGAAAAACTATATAAATTTGAATAGTACTCAGAAAAAAAACACATTCGGAAATAGAATGGGAACTGATCACGATCACTCTGAGGAGGTGTCCAGGAGTTTTGTTGTTGTTGCTCTAGGCGCACAGCGGGATACGAGTAGTATTGATGGACTTGGACAATGGGCCTTTTGTACCTATTGGAGTACGGCTGTAATCCAAATGGCAAATGCGATTGTCATTTAATGAAGTATCTATTGAGTTTCAATAGATCTCTGAGCACACACGCACACACACGCACACGCACACTCGAACATTGGGTTTTAGCTAGTTTTGCAGATATCTGTATCTGTTCTCCGCTTCTGTTCTGTTCTGTTCTGTGTTGACTAACCCTCTTTGACCCTCTTTACATCATTCTATTCTATTATCATTTTCTTATTTTTCATTTTTCTGTCAATCGCAATTGTTTGCACAATTTAATTTTATTTAGTGTCTTTGAATCTTTATTTGCCAGCTTGCAACCAAAAATACTTTGATGTACAACAATTGTATCTTTTCCATGGAAATGAGCAACATTTGTATAGATATCGCATGATTTACGGTACTGTGTAATTCATACATGTATTGACATATCAAATATTAGCAATTAATTGAGAAATTCGGCAAATACTTGAACTTCAATTTGAGAAAATACACTTTTTGATACCTCATACGAATTCCGAAACTTTTTTAAAGAATTTTAAAAAAGAAGAAACAAAAACCAAGAAGAAAATTTTAGGTATTCCAAAATTGGGAAGAAAAAATTAGGAACCATAAATTAGGAATTTCAACTAAGAAAAATATGCAAAGTACAAAAATTAGGAAAAATAAAAATTTGGAAAAATATTTTAGGTTTTCCTGTCATTGGTTAAATGCTTTCGAATTTAAAAAAATGCTCAATCTTCAAAAGATAAAGCCAGAGACTTGGTAGTTCGAGCGTGTCAAGAAGCTGATGATCAAACTATTCCATTTTTATCATCACTGAAAAATAGATGTGCAAAACATGTAGATTTTGAAATAAATGGTTCGAATAAATAACACATGCGCTGGCAATCGAAGTCCTGATTTTTAAACACATGGTTCGACAAATGTTGTCCTTTTGCTAATAGAAAAAAGCCGAAATCAAAAATATTTTATTGAAAATCGCGCGATATTTAATAAAATATTTTTGAATTCGGCTATTCCTAATTTTTGTTTTCCCAATTTTAGTTTTCCTAATTTTTGTTTTCCCAATTTTTTTCTTCCCAATTTTTGCTTTCCCAATTTTTGCTTTCCCAATTTTTGCCTTCCTAATTTTGGATTCCTAATAACTGTATTCCTAATTTCGAATTCGTAATTTTGAATTCCTAACTATTCGATTCCCAATTGTGGATTCCTAATTTTTTTTTCCGAGTTTTTGTATTCTGAGTAATATTTTTCGACATTCGTATAAAGAATCACATTTTTTAGAATATATTTACATGTGTAATATTCCATCATGTTTTGATTGTAACGATATGCCGTTGAAAGATCCATAACTGAACGTTTTGATTTGAAACGTTGTTAATTTATATATTTTTTTAAATTTGTACAATGTTCATATGACTTTTTGGTGTGCAGTTAGATAACAGTCCAGGCTTAGATGACAGTATTATCGGGACACTCGAGACACACACTTGTGATTTTAAGCACAGAACTTGGATAATGGCACAGATTTCACATTAGATCTTTTGGATTATTATTGACGGATTAACGCGCACTACAAAACGCGGAGCACGGAGCACGGAGCATAGCCGGAATATGCGTGAGACAAGCGGAAACTCGAACGTAACTAGCATTAAAGTTAACGTTAACGTTAACGTTAATGGTAATGTAACCGTAACTGTAACCGACTCCGATACCGCTACCAAATACTCAAATTAGCATAAACATCAGCTATCAACTGAGGATACAGATACAGAATCCGTGAGATACAGATACGTTCCGCGGCTTCGGCTTGTGGCGACTCGTTTGGTTGTAGGTGTTTAGACTTGTTCATTCTCCCATTCGTGTCAACGCGAACCGGGCCAATTTCCTTTTTTTTTTTTTTTTTTTTTTTCTTTTCTTTTGCTTGTTAAAATTTTGCGTCGTCGACGCCGCCGTGGCTTTACTTATTATATATTTTGAGATTTTTTGTGCTGTGTTGTTTTGTTTTTCTCGGTTGCCGTGAAATATTTCTAGCTATTTTTTCCGGACTGTTTGCTGCCAGCCGCAGAGATCCTGCGCACGGTTTGTTTCTTATCCCTGTCTATGTCTATGTTATGTGCGTATGTCTGTGAGCTCGTGTGTGCTGCGCGTGTCCTTGGTCCTTGGTCCTTGTTTCGCCACCGCACCCGCCCAACCACAACGGCCTGCGCATACTTCACGACTGCCCGACTCCGACTCCGACTGCGACTCCGACTGCGACTGCGACTGCAGCGAGCCAATGAAGACGAACTAAAAACAGAGAGACGCTAACAGAACAGAGTACCGTCATTTGCTTTCTATTCTGATTCTCTGTTTTCTGTTCTCTGCACTGCTGCTGCTTTCTGCTGCTGCTGTCTCGCTGCCTTCTGATGCTGCCTTCCTGTTTTTATACCCTGAGGGGGTATATTAAGTTTGTTTAAAAGTATGTAACAAGCAGAAGAAAGCATCTCCGGCCCCATAAAGTATGTACAGTGAACCACAAATGTCTTCATACAGCATAAATTTGACAAATTTGTGTATAATAAAGATGTTTTGATGCGGGTTTCTTATATTAATCTTTTATTCAATTAAATCCCGTTCTAATGATGCAAAAATTTCATTAAAACATTAAGTACCCATCAAAAATTTTGAATTTGAAAAAAAGTAAATATTTCAACTTTTTTCCTCGATTTTTTCCAAAAAACATTTTGATGCAGAAAAATTCTTCAAACAAAAAGCAACTTTATTCAAAAGCTTCAGTTACAACTAACAAAAATACAAACCTGATCAAAAGTATTTACAGAAAACTAATGTTATATCAACTCGTAATTTAAAAATATTGAAAATATTCTAAAATTTTTTGAGTTTTTGTAAAAATCAACTTTTTCAACTATTACCCTCGATTTTTTACAAAAAATGTTGTTATGCAAAAAGAATCTTTAAAAAATTCTATTAGTGTCTGCAAAAGAAAAATTTCAAAAATATTTTTGCTAGTATTTTTTATAATTTTTTGAAAATCCTAAAAATTACTATTTTAGTCACTTTTTCCTTCATTTCATGCAAAAAGTAGCTTAAGGTACAATTTTCAAAAAATTATAAAAAATACTACCAAAAATATTTTTGAAAATTTTTTTGCAGGATCTAATAGAATTTATTTCAGAATTTTTTTGCATCTCAACATTTTTTTGTGAAAAATCTAGGGTAAAAGTTGAAAAAGTTGACTTTTACAAAACTCAAATATTTTCGAATATTTTTAATATTTTAAAATTAAAAAATTATATAACATTAGTTTTCTGTAAAGAGGTTCGAATCCCAGTTCTGTCGATGTAAATGATTTTTAACTATTTTTTTTCTTTATTATTTTTAAGGTATGCCGGGGACTGGGTCCAGGGTATATTACTGTCGAGTGCACTCGACTGTTCCGCTTGTTGTTGTTGTTGTTACTGTCAAAGTTGGGGTACAATTGAGATTGTGGTGGTGTTTAAAGGTGGCGTTGTGGCCAGTTGGTTTTGCGATCTTTCGGATTGGCGCTAAATGTTTAAGCCGCTGGCATTAAGTCGGACAGAGAGGTTGGCAGCATATATTCAAATCGTATAGAAACTCTTCAAGTTCATTTTATATTTAACTCCTAAAACTTGACATATTTATTTTGTGATTCAAATTAAAGAAATCTTTAATTTACAAGCGCTTGTATTAATTTTCTGATTTATTATTTAACGCAAAATATGTATGACATAAATAAATGCATTCGTTAAAGTCCAAGTTAATATATATATCTATATAGTCGACTTATCGCCTTGGTCTTAGCCTTGTAACTACAATACAGTGAGTGTGCATATATTCTGCTATGGAGTTTAGACATTGTCATACGCAATCACGCCGTGCGAGAACGAGACAGAGCGATAACTAGAAAGAGCGTGAGAGCAGAGAGCAGCAAAACGCAATAGGCACGCAGTATGATTTCCGCCAATCAGCATCTAGACAAAGATGTGCTCACCACCAATCACAGCGGGCCGTTGTTTGTTGTTGTTGCTTCTCGTTTCTCATTTCTACCACTCAAGCATTTTCAGCACTCTTGCTCTCCCCCTTACTCTTTATGAGCACTTCACCTTGTATAACTGTCTCATTCACACATGCTCACTTTGCTTTCTTGTCGACGACGACGACGTGCTTGTGTGTGTATGTTTGTGCTTGCATTTTTGTGTGTGTGTGTGTGTGTTCGTTGCTGCTTTTAGCTATTCTATTTTTGCCCTTTTCCTTTTTTTGTTTTTGTTTGGCGTTTGACGATGACAACAACAAGTTGTTGTCGCATAAAGACAAAGTAATTATGTTAGCGCCAAAAATATTAACAAGCGAGTTTTTTACACACACAAGCATACAAACACACACACACACACTAATGTGAATGTTGATGTGCAAATGAGAGAGCAGATATTCAGCTTTGAGAATCTGAGACTGAAACTGAGACTTCCACTGCAGATACATACAGACATGCATACATATATGTATGTAGATATGTATAACGAACAAAATTCTCCTACTCTTACTCATACCATTACCCCCACTAAGTCAGGCTGGCTTTACAACAACAATATCATCCCTATGTTGATTGAAGATTTATACTAACGTAATTCGATTATGATTAACTTGCGGAATCTCTGTCGCTTGTCCGTCGTTCGGCTGTCTGTCCTGAAAGCAGGCTGAAAGCTACAGCTACAGCTATGGTCACACAAATAGTAATATAATGCAATATTTCACATCAATTTCTGCGTAACTAATTATTTACTTAAATATGAAAATGAAATTCATGTACAGTGAACCACGAATGTCTTCATACAGCATAAATTTGTAAAATTTGCGTATAATAAAGACGTTTTGATGCGGTTTTCTTATATTAATCTCTTATTCACTTAAATCCCGTTCTAATGATACCAAAATTTCATTAACCCATTAAGTACCCATCGAAAATTTTGAATTTTAAAAAAGTCAATTTTATAACTTTTTTCCTCGATTTTTTTTTAAAAAATATTTGATGCAGAAAAATTCTTTAAACAATTCTAAGAGTGACTGCAAAAAAAATGTTACAAAAATATTTTTGCTAGTATTTTTTATCACGCATGAGAATAAAGACAAAAGAAACTAAACTAAGTTGTGTGTGCCTTTATTTTACTCCTTACAGTATATATATAATACAAAACATACATAAACAGTTGCTTTAGTCAGCAAATTAATTAATTATACAAGAATGAGCAAACACGGGATTGATTAAGGGTCATATGTAATTTTACATTTCCCACTGCTAAATTTCTGATTCGAATTCCCAATTGGATGTTCAACTGTTATTAAAAAGACCACAGAGCGGCAGTTTCAGTATTTCCCCCCCAACGAATGCGTCGCATCTGTGGAATGTTTTGCTCCATTGTTAATTTCAAGTTGACAAATCACTTTTAACTTATGTTTTGACTTTTCCAAAAATATCCTTTGGGGATTGCTTTAATTATTATTGTGTTGATTTTTTTCACATTTGGCTTTGTTCCTATTACATTATTTCTATAAAACTCCCTATTGCTTTCTGCTGCGGCATCTGACATTTAATTCACGAGGATAATTTGCATAATTTAGCAATACAGGGAAGTTCATTTTGTATATTTAATAGACAGCATATCAAATGTGTTTGTTGCACATTTGATAATACCGTTTTTTCTTAAAAAACACAAATACCAAATTATTGAAAATCAAAAAAATGAAATAAACAAAATATAAAAAAAAAAAAATTAAAAAAAGGAAAAAAAATTATAAAAAATACTAGCAAAAATATTTTTGAAAATTTTCTTTTGCAGTTACTCTTAGAATTGTTTCAAGAATTTTTTTGCATCAAAATATTTTTTGTGAAAAATCGAGGAAAAAAGTTGAAAAAGTAGACTTTTGCAAAAATTCAAAATATTCCATGGGTACTCAATGGGTTAAGGGAATTTTTGCATCATTCGAACGAAAATTAAACGACCTTTCCAAATATATATAATAAGCTATTATTTTCTTATTTAAAGTCAAAATATTACAATTTTAAGTGAGTGCAAAGAATTAGTTGACAAACTGTATATACTTAATGGGGTCTACCATATTTCCATTCATGCGAAGTGAGGATTGACTTTTGTGGGAAAAATCACCTGCTAGTAAGGAAGGTATCTTGTTAATTTTCCTTGATGTATTATTGTAATTGTATCCGTTCGCAAGTAGCATAGGAATTGAGATACTTATTTATAGTGCTAAATGAATGAATGAAGTCTCATCATTCTCATTCTCATTCTCACGTTTCCGGTTATGGCCAACAAAAGAAAAAGTCAATGAATCTGAATCTGTGGCTCTCATCTGAATACCACATGTTAATGTTGGTCAAGTGTTTTGCATTCGTGCGGTTATTGGCTTGTCCTGAATGCTGTTGTTGTTGCCAAGTGTAAGAAGTAGGCATTGAGCAGAGAAAAAAGTCAACTGATTGTAATGTATACTATGCATTATCTGAATTGGACTCAGTTATAGGTATGTAGGTATAGAAAGGGGAGCAAAAACAATGCCGCAATCCACAGCGGATACGGATACCCACACCTTACACATACATACATACATATTACCCTGTCCACACATTAGACACAAACTCATACAAACTCATCATCAAGTTCACAACCAGGCAACATTTCAATTCAAATGGAATTGAAGCAAACAAAACAAGAAAAGCCCAACATTTAACAGATATCCAGAGACGTTGAGAAACTAAAAACGCATTTTGCGGTTGCCCAGTGCATTTTTTTTTCTTTTTCAATTAAAGGCGAAACCACAGTGGATTGAACGGTTGTCGGTGGCCAACTCGCAGTTCTGAAGACTAGAAGACGACCAGTCAAACTCCTGGATTAAAGCAGATAATGATAATGAAAGCTTGTCTAATTGTTCGTAAATCGGGATTTACCTACTTCCAGGGACCTTAACAATTATAGTATTTAAACGGTATCTCATACGAATTCCGAAACTTTTTAAAGGAATTTTAAAATAGAAGAAAAAAAAACCAAGAAGAAAATTTAAGGGATCCAAAATTGTGAAGAAAAAATTAGGAATCATAAATTAGGAATTTCATCCAAGAAAAATATTTAGAGTACAAAAACTAGGAAAAAAAATGAGAAAAAAACATTAGGAAAAGAAAAATTGGGAAATGTATCTTTGGTTTTCCTGTCATTGGTTAAATTCTTTCGAATTTAAAAAAAATGCTCAATCATCAAAAGAAAAAGCCAGAGACTTAGTAGTTAAAATACCTGTCAAGATGCTGATTATAAAACTATTGCATTTCTACCAACACTGAAAAATATGTGCAAAACATGTAGATTTTGAAATAAGTGGTAAAAAAAACCAGAAATCAAAAATATTTAATTAATCGCGCGATTTTTAATAAAATATTTTTGATTTCTGCGTTTCTTAATTTTTGTTTTCCCAATTTTTGCCTTCCTAATTTTGGATTCCTAATAACTGTATTCCTAATTTTCGGATTCGTAATTTTGGATTCCTAACTATTCGATTCCCAATTGTGGATTCCTAATTTATTTTTCCGAGTTTTGTATTCTGAGTAATATTTTTCGACATTCGTATATAGAGTCCTTTAAACTGTGAATTATATGTTGATTTGTATCACAAAATTATAAAAATAAATTATTTATCTTGCTCAGAAAGGTGGCAATAATAATTAAACAAAATTATTATTTTTCGAAAATTATTGCATAGAGTCAAATCAAATATCAAACCCAAAAGTTAAAGATAATTAAAATGTGAACTGATTTACTTACCATCTCCAGATATACTGCCTTGTGAGCTATGTGAGTCTTCTATAAATGAAAGGGCAATAAATTCAAATGAGTTAATTACATAATTAATTAAAATTAAATAAGAGATGCTTACCCGCATTGTGTTGGACATCGCTCATCGCCGTTATCCATTCGACAGTGCCTTGGGATTGTCCAATAAAGCTGCTTCCAACTGGATTCGATGATTCTTGGATAGTCGGTGTTGGAATGCCTCTCACAATACCATTTGAGTAATCGTCGAATTTTTGTACTGCAAACAGAGTTGATAGGAGTAAGAATAAGACTTGATAAACAAATATCGATTGAAGTTTTAGGAATAACATTAAAAAGGAGCTTTAAGGCCATATGAAATAAATTAAATAGGACTCTGTACAACTGACAATCTGTCAATATTCTCTCATAAGAAGTGTTAGATGCTGAAAAAGTTATTTACCGATTTTTATACATATATTTTGATAAGCATGATAGAATGTATTACTGTTTTCTTTGTATCTGAAACATGAATAACATAGATCTTATGTAGAAAATCTTCTTGACCACTGTATGGTATATTATTTGAATGTTTAAAGCAGGGAAAAAACCGAAACGAATATCGGTATCGGTTTCAGTATATAATTTTATATTTTTGCAAAAATATAATTATATTTACAATATAATAATAATAGTTAAAAAGGCATTACTTTCTTAATGTTTAATTCCCACATTTATTTCACACCTTCTTTAGTTTGATGTAGTTTAGTTACATTTTAACAATTTTAATATTTCATTTAACAAATTTATTTTTTTTGCGCTTATTCAGTGCTATGAAAGTTCGATCATGAATATAACAAATAAATATTAAACATTAGAAAATTATAACCAAAGATTAAAATTTAAAATGTGAATTTTATTTTATTTTGATTTTATAAAAGCCAGAAATTAACCCTTAAGCAATCTGTTACTACCGGATTTAGTAAATTTAATGGAGATATCGGAAATGTCAATTTAATTTATTTGAACAGCGGACTTTTGTTAATCTTTTTAACAATACACCATCCATACACAGAAAAAATTCCACGTAAATTTAATTTATTATAATATTAACACAAGAATAATTATTTATATAAGAAAATAACTTTGCATTTCTAATATCATTCAGCACATTTCGATGGGCACGAGATGTAAATTTAAGGGAAACATTTTGCTAATCTTTGTTTGAAGGCCTCTGCGAAATTCCGTGACTGCAGCTAGCGAAAGAATGCGATACATTTAGTTCAAAGGGAAGAAGAATCTGTGAACAAACGATGTCTGTTGTACACTGTCAAAAATCAGCATAAACATATGAAAATGCCTGTCATGTTTAGTTATTTAATAATAATTTAAATACGAGCTGCCTTTCATATTATTACGATTACAATTATGCAAATATGGCCCACAGTCGGCATATATAATAGGTCGATAGGTAAATGTTTATCGAGGATATACATAAAATGTTAACAATTAATTGTTTTTTTTTCTTGTGAACCTCCAAGGGATGGACAGAAACCATACCTGTTAATGATTTAATGATTACGATTAGAAAAAATCCAAAATGAAATCTAAAACTATTACAATTATAAAAAAAATAACCGGAAAAAAATCAAAAATAATCAAAAATATTCGTTTTGGGTATTTCGGATTAATTTTGATTTTTTCTGATTATTTCTGATTTTTTAGATTTTTTTATATAATTTATGGCTAATTGGTAAAAATCCAAATTATTTTAAATTTTCACAATCAAGAAATCAGAAATAATCAGATAAAATCAAAAATAGTCCGAAATACTCAAAACAATTATTTTTGATTATTTTTGATTTTTTCTGATTTTTTTTAATAATTGTAATAATTTAAGATTTTATTTTGATTTTTTCTAATCGTTATCATTAAAAAATTGGGCAAAACCCAAAATAATCGTAATTTGATCATTGGTTCGACTTTAAAACAAAAATAATCTAATTACTAATGATTATGATTACTAATCATTATTTAACAGGTATAACAGAAATATACACTGTCCATTTGTAAATATTTTAATTTAATTTTTGTTCAGTGTAAATGCGCCTTTCCCTATCAACTTGCACATGGCAGCTCTCTGAATGAATCTCAAGTTTAGAGGACAACAAGTAAGAACGTCCTAGAGGCGAGTGCCAGACCGCAAGCTACCCTGTGTCCCAGCTCTAAATTAGCCTTGGACACATTTCCTATTTCCCATTTCCTTTACATATATTTTTGTATGTGAATCCATCAAAATAATTCGATTGAATTGAATTATTGATACCGATTAAATGTTTGATTTGTTCTTCTGTCCTTCTGTCTATTGCATTTTGCACTCTCTGCACAAAACTATTATACCCTATGCTGTTCAGTTTTAATGGGCAGGGCAGGGAATAAAAATTGGCTGACCAAACCGAAGCGGAAAACCGGTGAACACTTGTCTTTCGGTTCACCGCCTCCGCCTCCGCCTCCTTCGGCCCTCGAGCTTAAGCTATTGTTCTTCGGCTAAAAATGTTAAACTTGCTTTTGCCCCTCTTTGTCCCCTCTTGGTCTACCCACAAGCCAGAAACTTATACTAATTCTTTTTTTCGGTGGTTTTCCTTTAAGCTCCCGAAAATGTAAATGCAAGGAAAATGTAATCTTTTGCTCAGTTTATTGTAATCCGTATCGATTTACCCGATGGCTACACTGAGAACAATGGCGAATTTAATCATCGAATTTATAATTTGTAGCTTAGGTAAAGGGCTATAGAATAAATCGAAAAACATATCCCTAAAGCGAATTTGTTATTTTTTTTTTGCTCATTTCTAAGCAGGGACCGCAAATAAGAGTTATGAGAATCTAGATTAACTTATTATATTCAATTTTTATTGAAAAATTATAGAATAAAGGGTATTTTTAAATTTTTATTATAAAAATTAAAAAATAAAAGTTGCTTTTCAATTTTAACAATTAAAAATTAAAATTATTTTTCAATTTTAATCTTAGCAATTGAAATATAAAAGTTATTTTTCAATTTTTATTATAAAAATTGAAAATAAAAATTATTTTTAAATTTGTATAATAAAAATTGAAAATAAGAATTATTCTTCAATTTTTATTGTTAAAGTTTTCAATTAATTTTTTTTAATTTTTATATTCAATTTTTATTTAAAAATTATAGAAAAAAGGGTATTTTTAAATTTGTATTATAAAAATTAGAGATAAAAGTAATTTTTTAATTTTTTAAATTGAAAAATTATTTATCAATTTTTATAATAAAAATTCTATATTTTTATTCTATAATTTTTATAGTAAAAATTGAAAAATAACTTATTATTTTCAATTGCTAAAATTAAAATTGAAAATAAGAGTTAAATTATAATATTTAAATCAAAATTGAAATTGAATTATTATTTAATAATTTATTTATTTAGATCGAAAAATAAAAGTTTTCATTTAGTTTTTTTCATAAAAATCAACATATAACTAATTATTTAATAATATACATTTTAAAAACTAGTTATAATCGTTACGGTCCCTGATTTCTAAGTATAATAGAGAATAGACAGAGACTTAGTATTTAGGACGACGTGTTAAATAAAAAGAATAATGAGCAGTATAGTAGCTTACCTTTGGACTTGTCATCGATTTGAGTTGTAGTAGTTGTTATAGACTAGGCTGTTCGCATTTGGATGATGATGCGGATGCGGATGCGGATTATGCGGATGGTGCGGATGTGTGCTATTGTCGACGTTGACGTTGAGAGTCTCCTCAGCCTGCGAGGAGCTGTGGAGTTGTGTGTGCAATGCGGATGAGCCTCCTCCCATCTGCTGTGCCAGTTGATGCTGCAGTTGCTGTTGCTGATGTTGCTGATGCCGATGCAGATGAGGATTTGAATTTGGGTGTTGTTGCAGTGAGAGGGGCTGAGTTTGCTGGACTTGGGTCTGATGTAAAATATGATGCTGGTGCTGGTGCTGATGCTGGTGCACGAGAACCGGCGAGAGTGTCGTTAGCCCGTGGCTAAGATGCGGCGACGTCTGCATTTCCATTATGAGCATATCATCAATACCTGTAAAAAGTGAGCGTGAACTCTGTTTCAATAACTATGTTAGCCCACAAGTAGCTAGTGCACAAAAAAAAAAGGAAAACAAAAAAAAATTTAAAAAAAAAATTTAAAAAAAAAAAGTTTCTAAAAAAATCTATAAATTTTTAAAAAACATCTTTACAAAAAATTGATTAAAAAAAAAAACGTTCAAAAAAATCTTAAAAAAAAATTTAAAAAAAAAGTTTAAATGTAACAAAAAACATTATAATTAATACTAAAAATAATAATTCTTAAATTCAGGCTAAAAAATATGTATTAATTATAATGTTTTACGTTACACATTAACATTTTTTTTTTTTAAATTATTTTTCTTAAGTTTTTTTTTAAAATGTTTTTTTTAAACGTTTTTTTTTAATTTTATTTTTTTAAGTTTTATTAAATAAAACGTTTTTTTTACGTTATTTTTTTTAAACATTTTTTTTTACAGTTTTTTTATGGTTTTTTTAACATTTTTTTATTTTTACCTATTTTTTTTAATTGAAGGGTGGAATTGAACCCACACTTTTTTCAAACTGGAGTCGGCGACTCTAACCACTGAGCCACCGGACCGGTTGAAATGAGAGAGGCCGCGAGAGAATTTTCCTCTCGCGCTCAGCAAATGTCTATTTTCCCATTTTAATCCCGATACAGGCTTGATTATTCAGCTTAATCCTGAATACATACTTAAAAAATGCGGGCTTAAATAAAGTATTTTATACTTGACTTTAGAATGGCAGTTTTTTTCTCTGTGTAGCTAGTAGCTACTTAGTAAGTAGCAGCTACTTCCTTATCCTAAATAACTTCTACCAAAATGTTGCTGTTGTGCTTGAAGGAAAGTCGATCGATCCATCTTCTTGCCGTCTGGCCAACTTACCATTCATAATTATAGATAGCTAGCGAAAAAGTGTGCTACCTAAAGAACCGCCCCGACTGAATGCAGACCGAGGACCGAGGACCGTGATGAGGACAGAGACAAAGGCGCGGACGGGTGCAAAACCGTTCTTTAAACCGCGAGCACGTTTATTACGAGCACCTGATCAAAACTACTTGTGTAACAACAGGTAATGTACGAGGCAAAAATACATCAGCAACAAAATCAAAAGAGAACTAGTAAAAAGAACGATCTAGTCAACAGTGCGTGACTAAGGGATACCCTGTGCAGGGGCTGGTATATTTATGAATTTGTATAGCAAGAGATATCATTACAAATCCCATAATAAAAATGATTTAATTTATTTTATTATTTATTTTATAAATATTATTTGATGTATGTATAACTATTGATTGGTTTTTTTAAATTAAAATTAATTAATTTAACTATACAAATATTTTATAAGTATAGTCTACTTTAAATTTAAGAAAACCAATCAATAATTATACATACATAAATTAAACAATTATTATTAAAGATGATTGCATTTTTTCTATATTATTGTATACCCAATTTACAAATTTGTATAATTACAGGGTATTTCAGGCCACGATCAAACTACAGGTCGCTGAAATTTCGCTTCAAACGGTAAGTGCCTAGGTATTCACAATAGTAGCTTAAAGCTAACGAAACGCTAAAGAAGATGTTATAATAATGGCGATTGGAACGGGCTTAAAGTAGAAATAGATAGAAAACAAGTGCAAACTCGGCTGCAGTCGACAGCTTTCGTCTTGAGATACTTTTTTGGCCAACTGAGATACATTCACATTGTTGCACACATACATATGTGAGTGTGAAAACAATGCCCTTTCCCCTTGTACTAAATTGGCGCATATTAGAATTAATTATTCATTCAATTCATTTTATGTTTATAACAGGGACCGCAAATACTAAGAGTTATGAGAAACTGGATAAACTTTTATTTTAAATTTGTATTTAAAAATTATAGAAAAAAAGATATTTTTCAATTTTTATAAAAATTTAAAATAAAAATTATTTTTCCAACTTTATAATAAAAATTGAAAATAAAAATTATCTTTACATTTTTTTTTAAAATTTTAGAAATTGAATAATAAAAATTTAAAACAAAAAATTATTTTTAAATTTTTTTTTAGAAATTGAAAATAAAAGTTATTTTTCAATTTTTATCACAAAATTTGAAAATAAGAACTATTCTTTAATTTTTATTATAAAAGTTTAAAAATAAAAATTGAATGCAAATTTTTTTTTGAACCGGAAGGTGTATTTCATTTACAAGTGGGTGGTGAGGGGTGGGAGGGTAACGTTGCTTCGCCTCTCCTTGGCCATGACTTTGCTTATATATGTCGCTGTTGAAAATACGCCTTCCAATTCAAAAACATTTACAGTCAATTTTTATCTTTCAACTTTTATAATTAAAATTGAAGAATAATTGTTATTTTCAATTTTTATAATAAAAATTGAAAAATAACTTTTATTTTCAATTGCTAAAATAAAAATTGAAAATAAGAGTTATATTATAATTTTTAAATAAAAATTGAAATTTAATTATTATTTTATAATTTTTTTATTTGGATCGAAAAATAAGAGTTTTCATTTTCCTTTTTTGAATAAAAATCGACATATAACTTTTATTTAATAATTTATATTTTAAAAATTAGAATTGCTAAAATAAAAATTGAAAATAAGAGTTAATATTATAATTTTTAACTAAAAATTGAAATTTAATTATTGTTTTATAATTTATTTATTTCGATCGAAAAATAAGAGTTTTCATTTAATTTTTTGGTTACAAATAAACGAATAACTTTTATTTAATAATTTATATTTTAAAAATTATAATCGTTACGGTCCCTGGTTTTATTCTTTATCTAATATGTATTTTTAATCTAGTCTCATAGCTGGTTAAATCAGAAACCGCAAATAATGATTATTTAAATTATTTTAGATCAAAAAATCAAAGAATATAATGCATATAAAATAAAATATTAATAATAATTTAATTTGATCGAAAAGAATAAAACTCACAAATAATCATTATTTATGATTTTTAATATTTTCACTTAAAATAAAACTCACTTTTAGTTCATAGCTTTCGTGTAGGATTTTCTCCCAATATTTTTGCATTTCCCTTTAAAAAAAAACCCAGGGGTTCCATAAAACGTAAAAAAATAATATTTAAAACGATTAAGTTATCTTTTTAAGATTAAGTTTTATTTTGAATGGAAAAATAATAATAATAAATAATGATTATTTGTGAGTTTTATTTTTTTATTTTTTTATTATTATAAAATATAATTTCTAAAAAAATCTTTAGATAATCATTATTATGTAATTTTTATAATATAACTCATAATGATTACGGTCCCTGGGTTAAATTAAAGACAAGTTGCCGTCGCAGTGCATTCTATTATGTTACAGCATTATGAATTTACCTGCGACTATTGGCATTTTCCCGCTCATTGCATTGCAGCCGTTCTGGCGCATCCCCCTTCCCAATTTGCCTTGTTCCCTTCTTCCTTTGTTCCCTTCTTTCCTCTTCCCACTTCCATTTCCATTCATCCTGCAGGACACGCACGAGCTATATATGCATGTGTATGAAATGTAGAAGGCGCGCGCGCGCTCGTCCTCATTCACCTGTTCTTATAATTGACCTTTTTTCGAGCCGAGTCGAGTCGCCGTTTTCTCTGTTAGGGGTCAATCGCAGAGTCAAGTGCATATGTGCATTGTTATTGTGTGTGTGTGTGTGTGTGTGTGTGTGTGTGTCTTAGGGGTTCGGACTAATGCGATGATGTTAACGTCGTAATGTGCATATGTTGCATGCCTTTTTTATTTTCGTGTATTTTGTATTTTTATTGTGCATTCGCCTAGCCGAGCGTGTCTGTCTCTCTGGTATCTGTCTGTCTGTCTATGGGCATTTGGGCCATCTGTCTTAAGTACTACAAGAACTTACATTTCTTAATACTGACTTTTCCGCGATGCACGGGATTTTCCAACCCTCTTATCCAGTGTTGAAGATGCAGCTTTTTACTTCTAGCAAAGAATATTCCAACTGACTAGCTGATGTTTCATTCATTTATCTGTTATAATACAAAATTAGATTCAAATATCTGCTTATCTATCTGCTTATTTTCTATAGAGGCAGATAGCTAGAGCAGCGGTGGGCACGCAGTGGCTCCGGGAGCAGCGGCTGCTCCCAACATAGGTAGACTCTAATAGATTCGTGCCCATCGCTGAGTTAGAGTGATAGACTGTAAGATACACTTCAGTCTGTAGATACACTTGCTCATAATACTCATAATAACATGTTTGCTCGGATTAACTCTGATATATTGATATATCAAGAGAAACTATGCCAAACAAATTCAACAGGTGAAATATTGTACCTTGCATGTAAAGTCAAGCTTTGAAATAAGTGACAAATTAACAGTGACATTTTCAGTCGTCCTTTGCTCTCCCTTTTAGCCTTCATGAGCGTTGGCCGGAACCGGAACCACCACCAGCAGAACTACTTGTTGTAGAGGGTGCCGTGGTGGGAAAAAAGTATCTAATGCTTACTATTAAATAAGATACAGTTAGTCAAGAAATTTTTTACACTCCCTTAAAAATTAAATATTTTCAAAACTTTTTTCCTCGATTTTTCACAAAAAATATTTTGATGCAAAAATATTCTTGGAACAATTCTAAGAGTAACTGCAAAAGAAAATTTTCATTTTTGCTGGTATTTTTTATAATATTTTGAAAACTGCAAAAAAGGCACTTTTTTGCATGAAAATGAGGAAAAATGGGTTAAAATGGTAATTTTTAGGATTTTCAAAATATTATCAAAAATACTACCAAAAATATTTTTGAAAATTTACTTTTGCAGTTACTCTTAGAATTGTTCCAAGAATTTTGTTTGCATCAAAATATTTTTTGTAAAAAATCGAGGAAAGAAGTTTTGAAAAGTGACTTTTACATAAGTTCGAAATTTTCGAAGGGTACTTAATAGGTTAGGGAAAGTTTTGTGTCATTCAATCGGAATTTAAACGACCTTTCCAAAGATATATAATAAGCTATTATTTTCTTATTTAAAGTCAAAATATTACATTTTTAAGGGAGTGTAAAGAATTTCGTGACAAACTGTAAATTTGATATTCGAGTTCCTACATCATGATGTCACATGTACGAATACGAATTCACGCAATGAGAATTGAGTCACTGTCACTATCACATTCACTGTCACTGTTACTAGTAAGTCAAACCGAAGTCACGGGCGGTCACAGCCCAAACAGAAGAATGGCAGAAGAATGGTCGGGGCCAAGGCCCGCAGAGTGTCTTCTAAATAAGTATTCTCTCTCGTTTGATCGCGTAATACATTCGTCGTATTCGTATTCGTACACTCAACATTCAATTTGAATGAAAAATAAAAGTGGGAAAATAAAAACGGATTTTCACACACTCGCGCTGAATATAATGGCGACGACGACGACGACGACGACGACGACGACGACGACGACGACGAGACTTACGAATAGACTTCTCTACGAAAACGGGAAAAATAAGCTCAAGGTCAGTATCGTGGGTAAAATTTTGTCGTTGTCTAAATAGACATGCATACATACATACTAAATAAGTACAATACATACAGATAAAAGAGTTACTTTGCTCTTGATCTTCAACAAAATTAATTATCATAAGCGTTGGCCTTCTATTTCAATGGGCCTATACATTTTAGGCCAATTCGTAGAAATGAAACCATTTCTAAAGTGCTATCCTCATAGAATATCTCAATTTTGGTAGCATTTTTCCTTTATAAATAAGTTTAAAGCAGTGGTGGGCACGCAGTGGCTCCGGGAGCAGCGGCTGCTTAAAACTTAGTTAGAATTCAAATTTCGTGCCCATCGCTGGTCTAAACGATTTGTATTTACTCACCTGATACGACAAGCCTAGATTTGAACGCTGATCTGCATTTAGAGGTATCCACATAAGGCAAACCGAACACTTTCACAAACACTCACTAACAAAACATTAATTGTGTACTATGTATAACTCACAAAATGTGTCTGAAAGTATTAATTTTTTAACAACTTGATCCTCAGGAGTTGAGCATTAAGAACTTGTATATCTCTCTATATATTGCACATATATAGATTTGGATAGTGACACTTTAACCGATGGGGGGTTTGGGGTTAGAGGAAGTACAAAGCGCGCTCCACTTGTTTAGTTTACTGGCAACCCTCGCAGCAGGTTTCTTTTTTGCCAGGTGGATCGGTTGGACCGTACTCAAAGAGTTCTCAGGAGAAACTGTTTCGGCTGTTGAATGCGAATGCGAATGGTCGGCGGAAGCGCGCTCCGAAGTCGCGCTCTCACTCAAATGTGTGTGTGTGTGTGTGTGTGTAGTGAACTTTGAGCCACGCTCACAAAAACCTGGTCCGATGATGGCTTGTTACGGTTGGTCGGCTGTCTTTTCACTCAAACTCAAACTCAAACCTGTGGCTGTGCCGACGACTAATCGGGAGGGTTACTAATGTTAGTGTTACCTGTGTCTGCTGTACGAGTTCTTTATTTTGTTAACGATCAACATACGAAGAGAGACAGACAGACAGAGAGAGAGAGAGAGAAAGAGAGAGAGAGAGAGGCGCGCTTTTTGAAACGTATTTATTGCATGGACATCTATGTAAATACATGCACGTAAATAAGTATGTGCTCGTATTCTCGTATTCATATGTTTATGTCTGAGTAAAGAGCGCGCGTGGCTAGCTTAACAACACACACACACACACACACACACACACACATACACACACACACACATGCATATTGTGTACAACAGAGAAGTATACTCGTAAGTCACAATACACATTTGTTGCATTACGCACGGCTGTACATATGTACGTGTATTTACAAATGTACATATCTATGTATCTCTGTACACACTTAATGTATATAACATACATTAATTTAATGAATTTATTCAATTTCGGCATGCCGAAGCTAAAATGCCCTTGCTAATTTTATATACGAATGTCGAAAAATATTACTCAGAATACGAAAATTCGGAAAAAAAAAATTAGGAATCCACAATTGGGAATCGAATAATTGGGAATCCAAAATTACAATTCCAAAATTAGGAATACAGTTACTAGGAATCCAAAATTAGGAAGGCAAAAATTGGGAAGACAAAATTTAGGAATTGAATAAATCAAAAATATTTTATTAAAAATTGCGCGATTATCAATAAAATATTTTTGATTTCAGCTTTTTCCTATCAGCAAAAGGACAACATTTATTCGAACCATTTATTTCAAAATCTACATGTTTTGCACATATTTTTCAGTGTTGGTAGAAATGCAATAGTTTGATCATCAGCTTCTGGACACGTATTTTAACTACTAAGTCTCTGGCTTTTTCATTTGATGATTGAGCATTTTTTTTAAATTCGAAAGAATTAAACCAATGACAGGAAAATCAAAGATACTTTTCCCAATTTTTATTTTCCTAATGTTTTTTCCTTATTTTTGTACTCTAAATATTTTTTTTAATTGAAATTCCTAATTTATGATTCCTATTTTTTTCTTCCCAATTTTGGATTCCTTAAATTTTATTCTTGGTTTTTTTTACTTCTTTTTTAAAATTTCTTAAAAAAGTTTCGTAATTCGTATGAGGTATCTGCTATAATAGTTAATTAATACTTGTGTTCTTTTTATTGATATGTACTGTAGGTTTAGTCAAAAAATCTGTTTTTATTGAAATATGATTAAATATTGAATATTCCGGTATATTATTATACCATAGAGAAATCGAGTAAACTTAAACTTAAACCTATTCTTTAAATATACTTCATATACATATACATATACAAAAGCTTTGACTCTTCAATGCGTTACACATTTCTCAACAAAATTATAGAATGGTTTTACATTTAATAGGAAGGGTATAAGTTAGGCTGGGTCATTGTTTTCTCTTTGTAACTACACATTCTTATATACTCGTCGTATTACATACATACATTCACACATTTGCTTGTATAGTAATTTGTGGTATATGATATTATAAACAATATTTAAAGAGAACTTGTTTTATGTTTTGTTTCAAGTATGGGGACTCAGTTTCTCAACTTCCCCCTGCTGTACAATTTTTTAGCCGTGTCTTGCGCTCTACAGGTTGACGAATGTGCATTTATATACTCGTTATATACTTTGTTAGCAGGGGTTTCTAATGTTTTTTGTGAAACTGTGGCAATCTTTTTGAGTCCCACGAAACACAACTATTTTCAACCCTGTTTTATGATTAATCAAAGATCGGAGAAGAGTCTAGATTTGATGCCTAAGAAAGCAACAAACAAAAAATTATTTACAATTTATATATCTTAAATTATTAGATATTATATGGGACTTTTTAATTTAAAAAAAAACAGGGTATAAAGAATGTTATAGAGTAGTAAAGAGACAGTAAGACAGAATTGAAGAATAAAAGATTTCTTCAATAAACTAGTAGTGTACGAAAAGTTGCATACATACAGTTTGTCAAGAAATTCTTTACACTCCCTATAAAAATGCAATATATATGACCTTAAATATAAAAATAATAGCTTATTATATATATTTGGAAAGGTCGTTTAAATTCCGATTGAATGACACAAAACTGTTCCTTAACCCATTCAGAAACTCTTCGGAAATTTCGAACTTATGTTATGTAAAAGTCACTTTTCAAAACTTGTTTCCCTTGATTTTTTACAAAAATATTTTGATGCAGAAAAATTCTTGGAACAATTCTAAGAGTAAGTTTTTAAAAATATTTTTGCTAGTATTTTTGATAATATTTCGAAAGTCCTTAAAATTACCATTTTAACCCATTTTTCCTCATTTTTATGCAAAAAGTGCCTTCTTTGCAGTTTTCAAAAAATTCTAAAAAATACTAACAAAAATATTTTTGAGAACTTTTTTTTGTAGTCACTCTTAGAATTGTTCCAAAAATTTTTTTGCATCAAAATAGTTTTTGTGAAAAATCAAGGAAAAAAGTTGAAAAAGTAGACTTTTGCAAATATTCAAAATATTCCATGGGTACTCAATGGGCTAAGGAAATTTTTGCATCATTCGAACGAAAATTAAATGACCTTTCCAAATATATATAATAAGCTATTATTTGTCTTATTTAAAGTCAAAATATTAAATTTTTAAGGGAGTGTAAAGTGTTTCTTGACAAACTGTTGGTAAGCTTTTATTTACAAGAAGACAATGAATTTGGTTTGCTTGTAAGCAACACATCTGTATGTAACATAGACAAGTAAATACGTATGTATGTCTTACATTTGGCTTTCGTGTATGTTTATGTACATATGTACATACGTATAGCAAGTATCTATCTACTCATAGATCTGCCAAGTCTAAGTCTCTTTGCACACATACTCGTATGTTACCTGTGCAGGTGGTAAGGTATAAGGTACGAGGTAAGGCTTGAAAGACGGCGCGTGCCAAGCAAACGGAGCGTCGACTACCGTTGCAAACAAACCACAGCAGAGAAAAGAAAATAGGGGAACGGAGTGGAGATGGAGATGGAGATGGGCAAATGGAAGCTGATCACTGAACCGTCCCCTAATCTAGCTCACGCAGTCTAACGAATTGCGAGAAGCACTTTAGTCATTCAGTTATGGTATATAGAAGTTTCCGCATCTGTAACCTATTTTTTAATATATATTATATTATTTTATTTGATTTTCTCGCACACGTTAATACTTTGGCGGAAGTAGAGTTGACCCCATGCGCCGAATCCAGCTTCTAAGATTTATTCTCAAATTTGAGACTCTCAAATCGTTGTATTTAAATGAAATCAAATTTCCCACTTCTATACAGAAAAGAAAATCCGGGATATTTAGCCCGAATTCAATCCGAAACGATGTCAGAAGTGGGGTAATCTCGGATTTTCTTAAGCCAAGCATGAAATACTTGATTTTTTCAATCTCGAATTCAATTCTGAAATTCTTAAATTCACGCTTAAATAATTTGTATTAATTATATTGTTTTTCGTTACTTTAAAACTTTTTTTTTAAATATTTTTTGTTAAGATTTTTTTTTAAACGTTTTTTTTAAACATTTTTGTTTTTAAACGTTTTTTTAAACGTATTTTTTAACGTTATTTTTAAACATTTTCTTTTAAACATTTTTTTAATAGATATTTTTTTTTAAATTTTTTTTACATATTTTTATTTTTACCTTTTTTTTTTTAATTGACGGGGGATTCGAACTTAGATTTTTTCAAACTGGAGAAGAAAGTTAGTAGTATATTTTTAATGTTTCAATTGTTTACTTTGAATTACATTCAATTCTATAATTAAATGATTATCTAGTATAGAAACTTTGCAGTTATTTTACACATAAATGTTTAAGAAGGTAGGTAGTATTTAGTTTTCTTTTCTATTTTTTTAAAGTTCACTTGAGAGCGCAGATCGTTGAACTCAGACCCTAAGTCTCATGTCCCATGTCCCATGTCCCATGTCCGATGTCCGATGAGTTTTGCTGCTCTCGACCTCAATGCTGCAACAAGGAAAAAAGGTAAAGGTAAAGGAAAAGAAAGGAAGGAAGCAAAGGCAACGCAAAATACAAAATAACAAAAAGGGAAGGAATGGGGTGGTTTTCTTTTTTGTTGATCACAGACCCCGGCAACAACAACGGCAACGGCGTCACGGTTCCATCTATAAAACAGGTGTTCTGTATACATATATGTAAAGCGCGGGCTAAGAAGTTTTCACTTGCAAGGCGAGATCGCGGGAAAACAAACTCGAAAGCATTTACTTTTATACATACATATGTATGTTGATATGTACAACAAAGTGTGATCGACAACAGACTTGACTTTCTTTTAAATATTGTATATAATCATTTAAGCCTAATAGATAAAACCCATTAACGTTAAGAAGTATTAGCTAAGAGCACATTCCATTCAGTTTGTCAATGATCATTGATAATGCACATTCAACATATTTGTTAGAAGTGGGAAATTTGATTTCATTCACAGAAAAAAGAATGCCATTCTAAAATCAAGTATAAAATACTTAATTTAAGCTCGCATTATAGCTGTAATGTTTCATATTATACTTAATATCTTTGCTATAAATTTGAATAAATTGCTTGACTTAGGAATCTAAATTCACATATTATATTTTTGAATTGCAGCTATAATTATAACAAGTAAACATAAAGAGACGACTGAATAATTTCTTATAAATAACTGCTCGATTATTATAATAGATATATTTGTTTTTTTATTTTCTTTTTTTTTTTCCATTTTTTTTAATGTTTTTTTTAAAATTATTTTTTATTTACCATTTTTTATTCTTACCTTTTTTTTTTAATTGACGGGGGGAATCGAACCCACAATTTTTTCAAACTGGAGTCGGCGACTCTAACCACTGAGCCACCGGACCGGTTGAAATGAGAGAGGCCGAGAGAGAACTTTCCTCTCGCACTCAGCAAATGTGTATTTTCCCATTTTAATCCCGATACAGGCTTGATTATTCAGCTTAATCCTGAATACATACTTAAAAAATGCGGGCCTAAATTTAGTATTTTATACTTGATTTTAGAATGGCATTTTTTTTATCTGTGTATATACATATCTGTCCGAAATTGGGACAGCGCTTCTTTGATTTTAGACATATGAAATTCTATCATAATATAAGTCACAATATTCTTACTCATAAGTCAGTATGAGTATAAGCACAAGTACTAACTATTATATGTAAGTTGCAAGTGTGCAATGCATGTATCTGTATCTGTATTTATGAATGCTATGTTCGTATGTGAATACATATGTGTATAAGTATATGTACAGTACAACGTTACATTATATATATATGCCCATCTGAATCTGTACGTGTTGTAGAGTCATCCATAGCGCTTGGTCTTTTATTTGAACAATCAGTATTCATATGTTTTAGGTATGAAATTCGGTATTTCAATCGTGGCTCGTGGCTTTTCACGGTCTACAAGCCAACCGAGACAGCTTTTCTGCCGTTTCTTTTTTTTTACAATTTTTTTTTTAAATTTTTTGTCTTTGACTGTTGCTTTATGCGCCGATGTTGCTGCCGATGTTGTTGTTGTTGTTGTTGCTTTTGTACTGTTGCCACTGTGTGTAAGTGTTGTTGTTGTTATCGTCGTCGTCGTCGTCATTGTTATACCCTTTGTAACAGGCAGTTTTAATATTTTAAACAAATATACAACGAAATCTATGGTTGAACTTGATTCAAGATTCAAACTATAGAATCAATAGCTGCCGATCGCAAATTATATTGATAAATCGATGTTTCTCTAATTTTTAGTTTTAGTTTATTTTGTGACTTTAAATAATCAACTTCCTAACTCGAATCACCATTATCACGAAAAAGTTCGAGTTAGGAAGACTTCGGTTAGGGAGAATTTAGAAGTATTGCACTCGATTTTGTTCGATTGAGACTTCAGTTAGGAAGTTCGAGTTAGGGAAGTTCGACTATATATTTTTAATTTTAATGCCATATTTTTAAATTAATTGTTGTGTCGGCTGCTTTTAGCCTGACAATAAATAAATAAATAAAATAAATTTCAAATATCTCTGACTCAATTTATTCGTTTATTGGTATTTATTTAAATTTATTAATTTTATTAAGTTGATGATATTTTAAACTTAAACTTTGACAATAAGTAAATCAAACACAATAATACAATTTATAAAATTATACATTTATGTGTACTAAATTTTACTTATTTTTATGTACGCAAATTTGTATATATACTTTTATTAAACATAAATTAAAATAATAGCTGACTGTTTAAATAATATCTCATATTAGAAAGAGTATTTAGAATTTGGATTCAATTACATTAATAATTTATTGTATTAACCTTTTTGTCAATGGATTAGAAAAAAAATAATGCAATTTAAAAAAGTATTATAGTAAATAATCGCAGTTTTATTGAAGCAATAAAATAAATATATTTAAATACATGCTTATTGCTTAATCCATATAGGGTATTTTGCAGCAGGGCATACTCGGTTCGCAACAGAGAAAACAATAATTAAATAAGACATAAAAGAAAACTCATATCGTACAAAAGGAAAACCAAAATTATCATTATACTTACGTTCATTCATATTCTTATACATATGTATGTACATACACACATATGTATGTAGTTTTATAGATACATAAATATATGCCTATATATAATACTTACAAATTTATCTACTATTTATCTGTATAAGTATGTTAGTCTATATGTGCTTGTATCTTCATCTCATCACTCATCTTACAAATCTATCTGTATTATAATAATATTAATATTATAATAACGTGTTTTTTTCTTATATCTTTTATTATACGTATTTTTATGTTTTTTATTTATCCGATTATTCTTGGATTAGTTACTTAATTTTAATCATAAAACAAAATCTTAATAAAATATATAAAGAATAACATAATTGATTATTGCAAGCATCTAATAATAAAACTTTTAATTTATGTATATATTTATGTATATATTTACTATTATAATTTTTGACTGTTTTTTTATTTATTTATTTTTTGTCAACACCAAACAATATTTAAATGTGGTGATTTCAAATATAAAGAAGATGTGGAATTTGGCTGCGATTATTTTGATGTGTAGAAATGTTTGTTAAAAACAAATGCACATATGTTTGTATGTATGTATGTATGTTTGTATGTATGTACGTAGGCATGTATGTGCGATCAGAAGTACTTTTATACACATATTTATAGGAAATGAGGCAGCGAACCGTAATTCCTCAAACCACCAACACAAAGACAACAAACTCACCCGCACATTATGGGGCCATAGCTTTACTTTACTGGCTCGAACTCTCCGTATTTTTGTATTTACCATAATTTTCTGAGCGAAAGGGGAAATGCTCTCATAAAGGCAAGTCAGTTTGGAATACATTACTAAAGAACATAAACAAATTTATTTATACAGTGCTTATTGAAAATGAGGGTAAGTTTTCGACAACAGTCAACAGGCATACAAAGTTCTGATTTTAATATACATAGTTTTGATATATTTATAACATAATATACAGTGAACCACTAATGTCTTGATACAGCATAAATTTGTCAAATACTTTAATTTCTTCTATAAATCTTTTATTTACTTAAATTCCGATCATATGATATAAAAATTTCTTTAACCCATCGAAAATTTTGAATTTAAAAAAAAGTAAATTTTCAACTTTTTTCCTCGATTTTTTTCAAAAAATATTTTGATGCAGAAAAATTCTTCAAACAATTCTAAGAGTGAAGGCTAAAAAAATTTCTCAAAAATATTTTTGGTGGTATTTTTTCTAATTTTTTGAAAACTGCAAGGAAGAAGGGTTTAAAATCGTCATTTTTGGGATTTTCAAAAAATTATAAAAAATACTTGCAAAAATATTTTTAAGAAATTTTTTTTGCATTCACTCTTAGAATTGTTTGAAGATTTTTTTTAGCATCAAAATATTTTTTGAAAAAAATCGAAAAAAAAAGTTGAATAATTGATTATTTCTTAAATTCAAAATTTTGGATGGGTACTTTAACAAATTTTTGCATCATTATAATGGGATTTAATTGTATAAAAGATTAATATAAGAAACCCGCATGAAAACATCTTTATTATACGCAAATTTGACAAATTTATGCTGTATGAAGACATTTGTGGTTCACTGTATAAAACTAGTGCGATTTCAGGATACAAAAAGAAAAGAATTTTCACCTATTTTAAGCTGGTATTTTGACGTCAGAATCATTTGAAGCAAAACCATAGGTGGCGTGTTTATTTCTCGACAAGAGGTGGAGCCACTGTTTTGTAAAAAAAAAACTTTGGAAGCTGGATTCAATTTGCATGTTAATTTTAATAAATAAGTATTAACTAATATCATTTTTTAATCTGTTTTAAACCAGTTTCGGTTATAAATTGTCTTATCTTCTTGCGAAATTAAACAATTGGTTCGAAAGTATATTATTTAAATTGCGCGCCATTTGTTTTGCTCAGGGCTGCATAAGCTGTATGAACATAATCGATAACTAATATCGATATAAGTCCGCCAGTTGCAAAATTTGAATTACAATTACACAATAATACACAATATTATCCACCAGCTCAAACGTTGTTAATTGTAATGCAATTTTTAATGCTTTTAGCCATTTTAAATGCATTTTGTAGATCAACAATTGGTTGAATTCAAACAGAATTTCAGTGTGACCGTGGTGTTTGAAAAGTGGTCGCTGAGTTTCGCAGCAGCGAGTTTTGTGTCACAGTTGCATCCCCCTAAAGTATGCTAACGTCAGCTGTTACGAGATACGATACGTTAAAATACAGTGAGCGTCCGGAAACAGAAAACCAATTTGATGGGCATTAAAAATCGTTAATTGAGTAAAATTTGCAATCAATTAATTCAGACCAAATTGATAAGTAAATAAATAAATATCTTAATAACGTTAATAGCAGGGGCTGAAAATAACTGTTATTGATCAAAATTTCAACTCAAAAAATCACATATAAGGACTAATGCGATTTTTGTTTAAAACAATCAAATTATTTGTAAAAACAGTATTTCCGCAAACAGTCAATAAACTTATATTTGAGATTAAAAAAAATAAAAGTCTGGAAATACTTTTATTTGTAAGGAAAAAAAATAAAAGTTTCAAATAACTATTATTTTTGAATTGAAAACGTATAAGTCTTTAAAGACTTTTATAATTTGAAGTTGTTTATAAAAGTCTTTTTAGAATATCTTTGTCAATACTCAAGATAAACATTCCAAATTTTCAACACATGTAAATTTGGTTATTAGGAAGATGATAACCAAATTTACATAAAAAATATCAAAAGAATCAAAAAAATAAATTTTAATCATTTTTTTTGATTTATATAATAAAAATCAATATTAATAATTATTTATAATTTTTATTTTTCAATCAAAAATAATAATTAGGTATGATTTATAAAGTAAAAGTCTTTAAGTAATTATTAAAAGTAATTTTTTTTATATTCTTATAACAGTTTCGGTCTCTGGTAAATATCGTAGCTCGTAGTGGGCGTTCACTGTACCAGCTGCAAGGAACTGTCGACTGTCAGCTCGTTCGTACGTTATTTAACTTTCATTTAGTCCGTTAGCATTGAGCTGAATAAACGTTATATTTGTTAGCACCGCAACGTGCCAATTGTTCTAGACTTTACTTAATTTGCAATTTGTGTGAACAACAATAAATTTATGTTATAAAATAAAATGAAAGTGCAAATAAAATGATAACAAAGGTTTAAATTAAATTAATCTATTGATAATAGTTAAAGCACGTCACATTTTCAGTTTAAATCCTAAATCGCAAGTTTTTTACATAATATAATAAAAAGAAAATTTGGGCAAGACTCGAACAAAATAATAAATATTCGAATATATGTATGTCCAATACAAATTGCTCATGGATATGTGTATGTATGTATGTGTGAATGACTATGTAGTGTGATTTGGTGAATTGACCATTTTTGACAAATGTGTAAGCGTATGTATGTGCTATGCTATATATATACATAAGTGTATGCGTATATCTAAGTGCATGTGCAAGTGTATGTGAGCATGAGTGTGTCTGTGTGTGTGTGTGTGTATGTATATATAGTGGAATGGCAAACTGACCATGATTTGCAACATGTGTCTGTCCGTAACCAACTCAGTGATGATCTCCCTTGAAGAAGCCTTTACATTTTGGAAAACCCAAAATCCTCAATTTCATGATGATGATCAATGAGTTTTTGAGCATTGTTTGACCCTGCTATGACTAATACTAGATTAATTTTTACTTTTCAATATTATATTTAAAAACTAATAGAATATAAAGTTATTTTTAACAATTATTTTTGATTATGAAAATTAAAATTATAAATAATTATTTTTACTAATTTTTATTACAAAAAACATTTACATTTGTCAACTTTTTAATTTTCAACTTTTATAATGAAAATATTTTGATGCAGAATAATTCTTATTTTAGCAACTTTTATAAGTAATTATTGAAAAATAATTTCTAAAATATTATTGGCAGTATTTTTTATAATTCTTAAAAAATCCTAAAAATAACTTTTATTTTCAACCCTTGCTCAAAATTAACAAACGGAAAAGTAAGAGCTTAAATTATAATTTTTAAATAAAATATTGAAAATATTAGTATTATTATTTCTGAGTAACTTTTTTTGCATTTAGATCTGAAAATTATTTGAAGATTTGTTTTGCATTTAAACATTTTTTGATAAAAATCGAACAAATAACTTTTATTTAATAATTTATATTTTAAAAATTCATAATCGTTACGGTCCCTGCTTAATAGATTAAACAAATTTTTGCATCAGTAGAATGGGATTTAGTTAGTACTGGTAGATTAATATTGGCAATTGTGGTCAAAACATCTTTATGGTATGCAATCTGATTATTTTATTTAATTTCAACACTAAATTATTTTGTAGTCGACTGATTTTAGAACAATTCGTACAACTCATAGCATACTTTTAGGCAATTGATGTAATTATGTTCCTTCAATTACTAACATTTGTATATCGTTATTTGTTTGTTAATTGTATCTCAATAAATAGTGTATGTATATATTTGACTTATGTATAACCAACAATAAAGTTAACAATACAAAAGCCTAAACGCGATTCAAGAGACAATTGTCGAGGAATCAGGCATGAGAAACCAGGCAGATAATAAGTCATAAGTACATACATAGGCATACACGAATATGTATGAATGTATCTATGTATCTATATGTATCTCACACACATACAAACAAACATACACATTTGTAACAACTGCCAGACAAAAGGATGCGACGAGACGACGCCAAGCAAGCAAACGCGACCAAATACAAATACAAGTGCCAGTTGCGGACTGTGGACTGTGGACAGCGGACAGCGGGAAAAGAGCAAGGAAAGAAGCATAACTACAACTACAAACACAAATACAAACACAAATACAAACACAAATACGAATACAACCACAACTGAAAGCTGAAAGTCAATAGGAGAGTTTGTAAGCTTAAAGCAAGATGACACAATCTTTTATTTGGTGCTTTACAGTTTCATATATGAGATGAGATGAGATGAGATGCGAATCAACCCTCCAATATAGGAGACAATTTGAATTCCTTGCGCCAATTTAAGTAGTAGTCATAAAATGTCAATGTTATTCTACTTTAGATACATACATACAGAAATATTCCAACACTTTTGTATTCTTTTATGTCTTCAGCATTCTTTATCAGAATTTATTGATTTTCGTCATATTATCTCAAATCGTTATTTACATACGTTTGTATTTATTTATTTGCCAAATATTCAGTTTCAAATAGTCCTTTTCACTGGGTACTGCCTGTTAAAACATAGCTTTCAAATAAATACCAGGTACCGCAACTTTTATAACTTTTAAAATAAAAATTGCAAATTAACAATTATTTTTAAAATTTTATTTTAAAGTTACAAAATAACTCATATTTTTAATTTATATTTAAAAAGTAAAAATAAAAAAATTAAAGTTAAGTTGTGTTTATAATTAAAAAATATATTACTGCAACAAAATATTAAAAAAAAAAAAAAGAAAAATAGTAATACAAAATAATTGGATCCTTCAAGTTCGTCCTTGAAGGACTTCTGATATATCATATGAAAGATCTCAAATCATAGATCAAGAATAAATTTTAATATACACCAATTGGTTCAAAAGATATTCAACTTAACTTTTATTATTTGATTTTTATAATAAAATTTACGGAATAACTCTTACTTGTAACTTTTAAAATAAAAATTCAAAAATAACTCTTAATTTTAATTTTTATTGATAGAATTAGAAATAAGAGTAATTTCACAACTTTTATTTAAAAATTGAATTTTAACGATTATTATTGACTTTATAAACAAAAATTCAAAATTTAAAATAAATTTGATTTATATTTTATAAATTGAAAATGGAAGTTTTTGGCTGATATCAACAGTTCCGGCTGAAATAGGAATTTTGGTGTTTACTGTAGCATTTTACTGTAGCATGTTATCTTCACATTGATTTTTTTAGTTTAAATTAGCATTCATAACTCTTATTTGCAGTCCCTGAAAAATACATATTAAATAATAATAATAATTTGTATATTTGTGGCATACTTTCAGTAAAATAATAACAATAATAATAAAAGTCGAGTTGGATTTATAGGAAAAACCCAAAATATGTAGAACGAATACAAGTGCGAGTACGAGCTCGAGTACGAGTACTCGTATCGACTGCCATTTGTGAATATGAAGATGATTTTCGACTTTGAGCCACAGCAGGGGATTCTATCTGGATCTTCAGAAACTACAAACAACAACAACAACAACAACAGCAAATGCTATTTCAATTGTTCGTGCTTCTGTTGCCGCCAGGGATGTTGCACTGTTGTGTGCTGCTGCTGCTGTTGCTGCAGCACGTGCAACAGCAACATCTATTCTCAATCATCACTATTATCATCATCATCAATGTCTTCAGCATCATCATCATCATTATCAGCATTATCAAATCAGAAGTCGGCACGAAAAACAAAAGTTCGAGCACCGCGCGTTCTGCTCGTCATGCTGCTGTCGATTGCCCATCATTGGGTCGCTGCTTTATCTACACTGCTTACCAGCTATATGCTGCTGCAGCACAAGCGTTGCCAGCTGAGTGTGGCAAGTGGCACAGCGGTTAAGGCAACGGTATCAATTCCCATACCAATGCCCATTCCAATTGAAAGTGAAACTAGCGCCAGTGATCATCTGAAATTGAAGGAACTCGCTTCCTATGCATCCTATACGCTGGCCAATGATCAGCAGCTGAAGACGAACAACCTGTGCAAAATGTTCTGCAACAACCGCCAGCGGCAGAAGAGACGACGTCGGCGCCGACGTCGACGCAGACGCAGGCACAACAACAACAATGCCAGCAGACAGCAGACGGGCAACAGAAAAAGGCAACAGCAAAATCAGCTAATCAATCAATATTGTAATAAAATATTGCAGCCAGGAAAGGGACAGGGACATGGCAATCTTGTCTCGCTTCAGCACCAGCAAATTTGCGATCCCATTGAGGATCCCACTGATGTCAAGGCATTCATTTCATCTCAGCAGTCGCAGTCGCGACACTGCTCCAAGGGCTCCAAACGGAATCGGGCGCATCTCGTCTGGCTGCTCATCGGACTCTTCTGGCTGGAGGTGAAACTGATTAATTGCAATGCCATCGGTGGCAGCAGCAGCAGCAGCAGCAGCGGATATGCCTCGAATCTCGTCACTCAAAAGGCGTGCACCCTCTGTCAACTGGAGATGGAGAATATTTACAGCGATAAGGGTGAGTTCACCAATACTTATATCTAATCTAATCGGATCTATCTGAATTTTCTGAATTCAAAACAGCGACTGCGAATAATAGTTATGAGTTTAAAAAAATCATATGTTATTTTTTATAGCCAAATTCGAAAAGAAGATACACTTTTATTTTCAATTTTTATAAAAAAAATATTTTTAATTATTAAAATTAATTTAAATGATAAAAATCATAAACAATTATTATTTTTCAATTTTTATATAAAATTTAAACAGACATATGTTATTTTTTATAGCCAAATTCGAAGAGAAGATAAACTTTAATTTTCATTTTTTTTTTTTTAAATTACTTTTTATTATTAAAATTAATTTAAATGATAAAAATCAAAAACAATTAGTACTTTTCAATTTTTAAATCAAATTTAAGCCTTAATTCTTATTTCCAATTTTATTATAAAAATTGACAAAACTCTTATTTTTCAAATTTTTATTAAATTTTAAAGCAATATAAATTTTGCAATTTTTATTCTTTGGAATCTTTAAACTTGAATAACTCTGTCCAATCTAAACCAATTTTTTAACGAATTACATGCCTGTTTTTTATTATTAGCACTCTAAATCAGGGACCGTAACGATTATAATTTTTAAAATGTAAATTATTAAATAAAAGTAACTTATTGATTTGTATCAAAAAAATTAAATGAAAACTCTTCTTTTTCGATCTGAATAAAAAAATTATAAAATAATAATTAAATCTCAATTATTATTTAAAAATTACAATTTAACTCTTATTTTCAATTTTTGTTTTGGAAATTAAAAATAAAAGTTATTTTTCAATTTTTATTATAAAAATTTAAAATAAAAATTATTTTTCAACTTTTATAATAAACACTGAAGAATAATTCTTATTTTCAACTTCTTCAATTTTTATTATAAAAATTTGAAAAATAATTTTTATTTTCAATTCTTATTATAAAAATTGAAAAATAACTTTTATTTTTAATTTCCAAAATAAAAATTGAAAAATAATTTTTATATTCAATTTTTATTATAATTATGGAAAAATAATTTTTTTAAAATTTTTATAATAAAAATTGAAAAATAACTTTTATTCTATAATTTTAAAATAAAAATTGAAATTAAAAGTTTATCTAGTTTCTCATAACTCTTATTTGCGGTCCCTGCTCTAAATTGATTCTGCATCTTAATTGTATGAGCTTAAGTAATTTTCCAATATATGTATATACTTTTCATATGCACACATAATAAATAAATACACGATTAATACACGAATGCAGACAGCTGTGAAACTTACATAACTTTACACTTTACAATTGTCCACATTTACACAGATAACCCTCACATAGACTACAACAACAATAACAACAATAACAACAACAACAATAATAATAATAATTATTTCTACAAAATAAAAACAAATCGTAACCATCATAATAATCATAATAATAATCATAATAATAACAATAATATTGTGCTCAGCGACCGTGTGCGTTTGGAGTCGATAAAACGCCAGATACTGACGAAACTGGGACTCACCCACAAGCCGAATGTGTCGCATCCACTGCCGAAGCAATTCATCTGGGAGACCATATACCGAGCGGACGGCGGACAGATGGTGGGACATGCCGACGACGCCGCCTTTGAGGTCGGTCTTTTAAGTGAACGCCGATCGAGGCTGCGATCCTTGGCCGAGATCAATGAGATCAATCACACGCGCAGTCAGCATTTTGTCTACACGATCAGTAATAATGGCAATCGAAGTACGGCAAATGCCAGAAAAGATCATCGATATCATTCGGAGACAGAACCGAGGAGGAATATGAAGCATAATTTACTCCAAACAAGATCAGAAACAAAATCCAAAGCCCGACGACAGCGGTTAGAGAACAAAAATAGCAAAAAGTCAAATGCGTACAGTAAATCAACATATCTTATAGATATAAATCGTAGTAGCGATGATAGTGATAGCACTAACAACAACAACAACAACAACGACGACAACTTTGGGCAGATCGATAAAGTATATTTTACAAAAGATTCAAAGACTCAAAACAACAACAACAAATTAGACACTGGAAAACAACAATTCAGTGCTGAATCAATGGAAGATGATCAAATGATTCACGATCACGAAAATATCGGATTTGAGCGCGAAGATTTCTTTGGAAACACACAAGAGATTATCACCTTTGCAGAGGAAGGTAAGTACTTCAGATATACTTTTTTGAAAGACTAAATGCTCTAAAGACAGAGAGAGAGAGAGAGAGAGAGAGAGATTATAGATTTTGAAGTGATTGACTTCAATGCTTTTTATAGTCGAAAATTAAGGATCAAAAATATTTATGTTCAAACCAATTGCGAGAAACCTAGACTCTAAAATTAAGGGCAACACTCTAAAATACAGTGATCCACTAATGTCTTCATACAGCATAAATTTGTCAAATTTGCGGGTTTCTTATATTAATGTTTTATTTAATTAAATCCCGTTCTAATGATGCAAAAATTTCTTTAACCCATTAAGTATTTTGAATTTTAAAAAAAGTCAATTTTTCAACTTTTTCCTCGATTTTTTCCAAAAAATATTTTGATGGAGAAAAAATCTTTAACAATTTCTAAGAAAGACTGCAAAAATTTGTTCAAAATATTTTTGCTAGTATTTTTGAAATTTTTTGAAAACTGAAAAAGGGTTTAAAATCGTCATTTTTAGGATTTACAAAAATTATAAAAAATATTAGCAAAATTATTTTTCAAAATTTTTTTTGCAGTTACTCTTAGAATTTTTTAAAAAAATTTATGCATCAACATATTTTTTGGAAAAAATCGAGGAAAAAAGTTGAAAAATTTACTTTTTTAAAATTCAAAATTTTTGATTTCTACTTAATGGGTTAGGGAAATTTTTGCATCATTAGAACGGAATTTAATTGAATAAAACATTAACATAAGAAATGCGCTTAAAAACATCTTTATTATACGCAAATTTGACAAATTTATGCTGTTTTTTTTTTTTTTTTTTTTTTGTACGGATAAGTTATGAATTTTTTTGAATATTAAGTTTTTAATATATATATTTCTATATCGAATATGGTCATATCTCTCTCTAAAATGTCTCTTATCTATACTAATACATCGCGAGAGAGAGAGAAAGAGAGAGAAATAGACAGAAAGAGGGGAAGCTAAAAAGTGAGACCAAAACTGGTGCAAATTGTGTAAAATACAACGGAACTTAATCAATAGCAGTTGCTACGACTTAACGACTCCCTTGTCCATATCCATTTCGACTCGTTTGTCTGGGCACTGAGATGATGGGAGGAGGATTGGGAGTCCATCTCTAGACTGCAGACTGTAGACTGAAATGCAGAGAATGCAAAACATTCGAGTAGTAATACTGCAAACCGGCAAAACAATACCAAAAGTATGCGTTCGTTAAGCTTTCATGAGTCACGTAATATACATATGTACATATGTAGATATTTAAGTGTGTGTACGAGTATTTCTATGTATGTATGTAAACATACACGGTATGAGAAGAGACAGAGACAGACAAGAGACAGACAAATAATACGTCTAACCTAAACAAGGCAATGCCAGAAGGTGGCCAGAAGAGGCATAGACAGCGAGGAGGAGGAGGAGAGTCTGCGGAGGGTTGCGGGTATAAATGGTCATGCAATGCGGGGGGGGTGTTGGGGACACATTTAAGACGGTGTTGGGGACACCGTACACTGATAGAAATCAATTAGTTGTATGGTTAATTTTTTGCAGAGACCGCAAGTTGAAAAATAATTTTTATTTTAAATTTGTAAAGTAAAAATTGAAAAATAAGTTATATTTTCAATTGCTAGAATAAAAATTTAAAATAAGAGTTATATAATAATTTTTAAATAAAAATTAAAATTTAGTTTTTGTTTTATAATATCGAAAAAAATCAACAAATAACTTTATACTTTATTTAATATTTTATATTTTAAAAATTATAATTATAAAAAATTAATTATAATTATATAAAAATTATTATTAAATATACCATATTTAGTAAATCGTTAAATAAATAATAATTATTGAAATTATTTTAGATCAAAAAATCAAAGACTAGAATACATATGCAATAAAATAATATAATAAATAATAATTTAATTTGAGCGAAAAGAATAAAACTCACAAATAATCATTATTTATGATTTTTATTATTTTCACTTAAAATAAAACTCAATTTTAGTTCATAGCTTTTGTGTAGGATTTTTCCCCAATATTTTTGCATTTCCCTTTAAAAGAAACCCAGGGGAACCATAAAACGTAAAAAAATATTTAAAACGATTAAGTTATCTTTTTAAGATTAAGTTTTATTTTGAATGGAAAAATAAATATTATAAATAATTCGCTCAAAATTAACTATTATTATTAAATAAAATTTCTAAATAAATCTTTAGATAATCATTACTATGTAATTTTTATAATACTCGTATAACTTATAATGATAACGGTCCCTGATCTAACGAGTTCAAAGAGTTTATTACAAATCAATGATTTTTATTTAGTTCAAATGTTAGGTAAAAATAAATAAGTCAAATATATTTCCATATTGTTCTTTACTTACTTTTACACTAGCTGAAAGCTTTTTACACCCACTCTGAATATTTCATAGCAATATGAAACATATTTTATTTACAAAATTAATTAAAAGCATCATTAGTTCACGTGAATGTAAATAACAGCCTACAATCGTTTTTTCTCAGTGAGCAATGCTGACATCAGCTGTCAGCAGGCGTAGCGAATAGCTTGCAGACCACTGTGCAAACTCGTCTACTTACTTATGTCTGGCCTGCAGGATTCCCTGATCCCCTACCCCCGATCTCAAATCCTCGACACCACTGACTACTTACATACATACTTACATACGTGTAGAAGTACTGTGTGTCTGTCGTCTGAGTGGTTATTGCAGACTGTTGATGTGAGTTGAAGTACTTTCACTATTGTTTCGAGGTGTGAAACAAGAGCAACAGACAGAGTAAACAATTAAAAATGCAAAAAGTGTAAAAAGAAGCGTTACTCAAGTGCCTTGCCTTTCCTTTCTTTTCCATTCCCTCCTTTCCTTAGCTAAGCAGGTATTTAGCCTTCAGGAGACGTTGTTTTCCATGTAGTCGTTTCAGCGCTCATCTTCTTGCTTAGCGGCTGTGTATTTAAAAAAAAAGTGTCGTATTGAAGTAATTCAAATATAAATTGACCAATTATAGATATAGATATGACGGTACATCATACGAATTTCGAAACTTTCTTCAGGAATTTTAAAACAGAAGAAAAAAAACCAAGAAGAAAATTTTAGGAATCCAAAATTGGGAAGAAAAATTAGGAATTTCAACTAAGAAAAATATTTAGAGTACAAAAATTATGAAAAAAAAAAATTAGAAAAAAAAAATGGGAAAAGTATCTTTGGTTTTCCTGTCATTATTTAAATTCTTTCGAATTTAAAAAAATGCTCAATCTTCAAAAGAAAAAGCCAGATACTTATTAGTTCAAGCGTGTGAAGAAGCTGATGATTGCATTTCTACCAACACTGAAAAATATGTGCTAAACACGTAGATTTTGAAATAAATGGTTCGAATAAATATCACATGCGCTGGCAGTTGAATTCCTGATTTTAATACACATGTTTCGACAAATGTTGTCCTTTTGCTGATAGGAAAAAGCGGAAATCAAAAATATTTGATAAAAAATCGCGCAATTTTGATTTCGGCTATTCCTAATTTTTGTTTTCCTAATTTTTGTTTTCTCAATTTTTTTTTCCCAATTTTTCTTTCTTAATTTTTGTCTTCCTAATTTGGATTCCTTATTTTGGATTCCTAATTTTGGATTCCTAATAACTGTATTCCTAATTTTGGATTTGTAATTTTGGATTCCTAATTATTCGATTCCCAATTATGGATTCCTAATTTTTTTTCTGAATTTTCGTATTCTGAGTAATATTTTTCGACATTCGTAAACAGAATCGTTATTTAATACTTCCAAATATTCCCTAGTACCCATTATGATGAAGTGCAATAAAATAATCTGATTTCCAATGTATTTGTTTTTAGGAATGCAATATCATCAGTACCGCATAGTTGAGTTTGCTCCGCAGAAAACCCGTTTGCCAAATCAAAAGCTATCCATACGAAGCGCGCAAATGCATCTACGCATCGAGAGGCAGCACAATGAGTGGGATCCCACATCTGAGCAGATGAATGTGCAAATACAGCGATTGATGGACAGCAAACGGAGGACCAAGTATGCTGGAAATATACGCCGTCAAAGAATCAAAATATGGGTATTCCGTATGACTGAGGGCATCAATATCACTGAGAAGGTAATCCACTACTAAATACAGTTTGTCAAGAAACACTTTACACACCCTTAAAAATTTAATATTTTGACTTTAAATAAGAAAATAATAGCTTGTTATACATATTTGGAAAGGTCGTTTAAATTCCGATTGAATGACACAAAACTTTCCTAAACCCATTTAGTACCCTTAGAAAATTTCGAACTTATGTAAAAGTCTACTTTTTCAACTTTTTCCTCGATTTTTCACTAAAAATATTTTAATGCAAAAAATTCTTGGAACAATTCTAAGAGTAAGTGCAAAAAAAGGTTTTCAAAAATATATTATGATTAAAATTTTTTGAAAATCTTTTGAAAACTGCAAAATTTTAACCCATTTTTCCTTATTTTCATGCAAAATGAGTGCCTTTTTGGCAGTTTTCAAAAAATTTTTAAAAATACTAGCAAAAATATTTTTGAAAATTTTCTTTTGCAGTTACTCTTAGAATTGTTTCAAGAATTTTCTTGCATCAAAATATTTTTTGTGAAAAATCGAGGAAAAAAGTTGAAAAAGTAGACTTTTGCAAAAATTCAAAATATTTAATGGGTACTCAATGGGTTTCCATCATTCGAACGTAAATTAAATGACCTTTCCAGATATATATAATAAGCTATTATTTTCTTATTTAAAGTCAAAATATTACATTTTTAAAGGGTGTGTAAAGTGTTTCTTGACAAACTGTACATATTTATGCGTTCTAGAACTTAAATTTAATTCCTGGTTTTTGATTGATAGGCCTTGGACCAAGCCTTTCTATTTCGTGCCTCGTTTGAAGTGGACACTGATCATTTGGGCTGGCAAAAGTTCGACTTGACCGAGACGATTCGGGAGTGGTACAGTACAGATAGCAAGGACAAGAACTTGCGCCTTCTGATTGACTGTACTGGTTGTGGCAGCCAATACTCGGTGCATCTGTTCCAATGGTCGGCACAAAGTCCGCAGGCAAAGATGAAGATGAAGACCACGGCGACGACGGGCAACGTAAATCCAAACCGTCCATTTCTCGTACTCCACACGGAATCGACGAGACCGAGGCGTGTGCGGAGGCGGGCGGTGGATTGCGGTGGCACCACAAGCGGACAATGCTGCAAGGAGTCGTTCTATGTATCGTTCAAGGCGCTCGGCTGGGACGATTGGATAATCGCACCACGAGGATATTTTGCCAATTATTGCAGGGGCGAGTGTACGGGACCTTTCCGAACTCCCGATACATTTCAAACATTCCACACGCACTTTATCGAGGAGTACCGGAAAATGGGTCTGCTGAATGGCATGAGACCCTGTTGTGCGCCCGTCAAATTCTCGAGCATGTCCCTAATATACTACGGCGACGATGGTATCATTAAACGCGACCTACCCAAAATGGTTGTTGACGAATGCGGCTGCCCTTAAAGGTAAGTCACTATTAAGCAGGGACCGCAATTATGAGTTAATTAACTAGATAAACTTTTATTTACAAATTATGGATAAAAAGTTATTTTTAAATTTTTATTATGAATATTAAAAATAAAATTTATTTTTCATTATTTTATTTTTAATTTTATTTTAATTTTTATTATAAAAATTGAAAATTGAAAAATAATTTTTATTTTCAATTTTTATAATAAAAATTTTCACTTTTTAAAATGAAAATTGAAAAATTATTTTTATTTTCAATTTTTAAAAAAAAATTGAAAAATTATTTTTATTATAAAAATTAAAATAAAATTGAAAATAAAATAATGAAAAATAAATTTTATTTTTTAACTTTTATAATAAAAATTGAAAAAAAAACTTTTTATATACAATTTTTAGTAAAAACTTTAAAAAGTGAAAATAAAAATTATTTTTCAATTTGTATTATAAACTTTTCAACTTTTTTCTTTTCGTTTATTTTTAACTTTTATAATCAAAATCGAAAACTAATTTTTATTTTCAATTTTTTATAATAAAAATTGAAAAATAACTTTTAATTTTAATTGCTAAAATAAGCATTGAAAATTATAATTTTACTCTTATTTGTAATGTTTATTTTAGCAATTAAAAGTAAGAGTTATTTTTCAATTTTTATTATAAAAATTATAATTTTTAAAATAGAAATTGCAATTTAATTATTACTTTATATTTTTTTTATTTAGATCGAAAAATATGAGTTTTCATTTAATTTTTTTGGATTCAAATCAACAAATAACTTTTATTTAATAATTTATATTCTAAAAATTATAATAGTTACGGTCCCTGCTATTAAAACACCATCTTCTTTCTATCTTAAACTACCCATTAATTGACGACATACTTAACACAACACTGTTGCCATAATTTTGACCGCTTAAAATAGCTACTCTTGTTTTTTTTTTGCAGTATTCGATGGATCGCTTTCTGGATTTACTTAACTGTTTTCCGTCCGTTGACATAATAATATAATAACTTTTTTCTTCAATAAGGGCAACTATCGTAAATATTTTTACTAGCTACATTTTGAATACAATTAACAATCTTCGAAGAAAATAAAGCAACAATCTAATATGAGATTCAAAAGATATTCGTATGCAATTCAAATCCGAATATTTTATATATTTAAACCTAAAGCGATTGAGGTCTAACATATTTGAAGAAATAATTAAATTAATATATGTATCTACATACTTGTATGTACAAGTATTTACATTTACAAAAGTGCCTAAATCAGCAAAGAAACAACACTAAAATGCATACCTAAACATTTAAAAGAGTCTTTAATTAAAAACTAATAAAAAAGCTGTGCTGTAGCGTAGCCAGAATGTCAGATAGGGTTTCACATTCAAATTTTCATGCCAATTCCAAAGCTTATGGGAAATACTAAGTATACTTATGAAAATGAAAATTGTTAAAAATTCAAATTACACTTGGCAACAAAACGACTTTTCTTCTTCCAACATGTACCAAGCAAACCCAAATTTATTTGCATTAATAAAAAAAAACTACACAAAAATAAAGCAATATTTTATATTTAGAAATAACACATATATTTCTTTGGAATTGGCATGCAAAAGCTTCGGTTATTCGAACGATTTTATCAACTAGTTAGAATAAAAGACGAGTACTCAATAAATGTTTTTGATAACTTAAGCTGACCTAAGCTTATTTAAATAAAGAAAAAAAAACTGTTAGCCAAAAATTCAAATTTATGTATATTAGGTTTATCTGTAATTATTTATATTTTATATCAAATGTACAACGGTGGCCAAAAGTATTTTGGTTAGTTTTGAATTTTCCTCGATTTAAAAAAAAATGTTTTGTTGCGAAAAGTTTCTTTAAACAATTTAAATTGTGAGACAAATTTTCAAATATCTCTTTGCTAGTATTTTTTATAATTAATTGCATCTTTGAAAAAATTATAAAAAATACTAGCGAAGAGATATTTTTAAAAAAAATGTTGGGTACCTAATGGGTTAAGGAAAGTTTTGTGTTAATCAAAAAAATTGCAAAGCTCAAAATTTGAGTAGAATTAACTTTAAAAAAGAGTGTCAAAATACTTTTGGCCACCGCTGTATGTACATACTTCAGATGTATGTATGTATGTACCAAATTGACAGTTCTAAATTAAATATATGTAGATTTGTGAACCATGATTACTTTTACCAACAATAGAATTTAATTAAGTTAAACATAGATGGAAAAAAGATCAGATAAGAACAGCGGTGTTCAGAACCAAACAAATCCGAAAACAACCCGTAAATATTTGCAATTATTTAATTTGTGATTTACTAAGTAAATAATAAAGTCATATTTTTAAGCTTAAAATTGTGTTTCGTGTTATAGTTGATAACTTCAATTTTTTTTAATGTTTTCAGGTAATCTTCTCTCTATAATTCGTGAGTTTTAATCTCCAATTGAAATATCCTTACACTTTTCTCATATTTTTCACAGTGCAAATGGCTTGGGCCACACAATAAAATATATATTTTACATATTCCTATGAGGTTCAGAGATCAATTCAATCAATTTCTGCTTATCTCTTTACTAAGTATATAGCTAACGTAACCCGGCTTTGCACGTGTGCTGCTTTACTTTAAATATTCCTCTAAATAATGAATCTAAAGCCATTCACTTGGTTTTCACTTAAGGCATTCAAATAAATTTTGCTTAGATTTTCAAAATACTAAATTAACTAAACTGATAGATACAGTTTGTCAAGAAACACTTTACCCTTAAAAATGTAATATTTTTACTTTAAATAAGAAAATAATAGCTTTTTATATATATTTGGAAAGGTCATTTAATTTTCGTTCGAATGATGCAAAAATTTCCTTAACCCATTGAGTACCCATGGAATATTTTAAATTTTTGCCAAAGTCTACTTTTTCAACTTTTTTCCTAGATTTTTCACAAAAAAAATTTTGGTGCAAAAAATTCTTGGAACATTTCTAAGAGTAACTGCAAAAAAAGATTTTCAAAAATATTTTTGCTCGTATTTTTTAGAATTTTTTTAAAACTGAAAAAAAGGCACTTTTTGCATGAAAATGAGGAAATTACCCATAATGGTCATTTTTCAAAAAAATTTAAAAAATACTAGCAAAAATATTTTTGAAAATCTTTTTTTGCAGTTAGTCTTAGAATTGTTTCAAAAAATTTTTGTGTCAAAATATTTTTTGTGAAAAACGAGGAAAAAGTTTTCAAAAGTGACTTTTACATAAGTTCGAAATTTTCGAAGGGTACTTAATGGGTTAAGGAAAGTTTTGTGTCATTCAATCGGAATCTAAGCGACCTTTCCAAATATATATAATAAGCTATTATTTTCTTATTTAAAGTCAAAATATTACATTTTTAAGGGTGTGAAAGTGTTTCTTGACAAACTGTAGTTACAAATTTGAAATTTTTTATAGTTTTCTCTAACATAGATATTGAAAGTGAATACGTTCAGATCGAATGATACACATTAATATTTCATCCAAAGGTGCTTTAATCGCTTTAATACTCAACTATTACAGTCAGTCAGTCCTTAAATATATGTACACTAGTCGGTCATATTTATTTTGACAACATTTAAAGTTAAATATATCCATAATTTGATCCTACTTCATGTACATTTTGGCATCAATGGAAAGGTCATTTCAATTCCGTTTGAATGATACAAAACTTTTACTTAACCCATTAAGTACACCATTGACGAATTTTGAATTTTAAAAAACGTCAATTTTAAAACTTTTTCCTCGATTTTTTCAAAAAATTTTTTGATGCAAAAAAATTCTTCATACAATTCTAATAGTGACTGCAAAAACAATTTTTCAAAAATCTCTTTGCTAGTATTTTTTATAATTTTTTGAAAACTGCAAAAATGACACTTTTTGTATGAAAAGTAGGAAAAAGGGGTTAAAATAGTCATATTTTGCAGTTTTCAAAATATTATAAAAAATACTAGCAAAGAGATTTTTGAAAAATTGTTTTTGCAGTCACTATTAGAATTGTATGAAGAATTTTTTTGCATCAAAAAATTTTTTGAAAAAAATCGAGGAAAAAAGTTTTAAAATTGACGTTTTTTAAAATTCAAAATTCTCAATGGGTACTTAATGGGTTAAGAAAAGTTTTGTATCATTCAAACGGAATTGAAATGACCTTTCCATTGATGCCAAAATGTACATGAAGTAGGATCAAATTATGGATATATTTAACTTTAAATGTTGTCAAAATAAATATGCCGACTAGTGTACATGTCTATATACTAGTATGCTACTCTTAAGGAGTTCGTTGCCCTGCAGTCTCGTAATACTGTTACAGAGAATACACACACACATATACGATTGTGCACACAAACAACGTGAGTTTAAGATTAAAAAATCCATGTTAAAAACATGGGGGGGACTGATAAATAGATTTTTTTCATTTTGGCTTCTATACCCATTGAAAATAAGTAGAAAGTAACTACAGCTTACAACATATTTAGGAAATTCCCGAAAATAATTAGGGTATTCAGAAACTATGATATTTGTGTTATGTGGCAAAGTGATAACACTGTAGCTAGTGAGTGACTTTTTAAGGTTCTTGGTCGTATTTATGAAATCATTGAGTTTAATTTCAATGAACAGCTGTTTTGTATAAAGCAAGCATTCTCATTATTTCGTTTACGCTCATGCATTTAGTGTAACCGTCTTTTACTCTTGTCTCTTTTAATGCTTTTGCCACTGTAAAAAATCAATTTTAATAATTTAAAATAATTTGCATCTCTATATTTAAATTTAAAATCTGTCCAAGGAACAATCAGTAAAATTTTAATTTGTAGGATTCGAACCCTAGTTATTTAACTGAAAATTCGAATTCTGACAGGTCGGCGACTCTAACGTAGAGCCACAGGACCAAGAAAAATGATTAACTTTTACAACCAATACCAATACCAACCTCAGTGTGACCTTATTTCGTTAGATACTTTTAACAGTCTGGCAACCTTTCTCCTTTTGAAATATTGTCTCAATACGACGAATTTTGTATACATACCCCAGGGCATGTTTGATGTGATATACTTTTTTCTGTGTGTTTGTTGTCATTACAACATATAACACTTTGCCACATAACACAAATATTAGGGTTTCTGAATACCCTAATTAATTGTTAATAATTTCTGAATATTGTTCGTCCCATGAGATGATATTCGACTTTATTTCAAGAGCTTACTAAGCAAATTTCTTTTGAACTGTAATTTTTTCTGTCAGGTATGAACGTCCAATCATTTTGTCATTTGAGCTTATCGAAAGCCTCGTTTTTGCTTTCACACAACTTTTAATTAAAGATTAAAGTTTCTTATCAGGCATTTTAACTGCAATTCACGTACATACTAATATACATACATATATACACAAGACAACTTAGTATTTATATTCAAATGTACATACACATATTGGTACATTATATTTGTCACTATCATTAAATAATAATAGATGCATATTTCTGGTCATAAGCTATTTGAGAGGCCTTGAACTCGTCGAATTGAAGATCACTAGTCGCCAAATTAAATCATAATTCAATCAATTTCTTTTCATTTAACTTTACCATCGATCAATAGAAATTTGAAATTATAAAACCCTCTCAGAATTCTAGGTATATACATATGTATGTATTCAGTGACAGATCCTAAAAGACAGATCGTTTTTGTCGTACCCCGAAAAAAACAAAATGTTATCCCATCTACAAATTCAGCTGCAGATAAGAAAACGTAAGTACATTGGTCACATACATACATACATATGTATGTAGATAGTGCTTGAATCAATGAATGCTCAATGCACATCTACAATGGGTCACAGCTAATTTCAGACAGCAGTTTTCAAAAGGTTACCAATATGAATGTCGATTAATTTTCGTTTTGTTCCAAAAAATCAAATAAACAAGAACTAAAAAAATATATGATACATTATTTTACAACTATTAATCTTTTTCGATAATTTTTCGCTCGGTCTCGAAAACGTTTCGAAAACTTATTTTATGTATTTCAGGTTGAATATACCAGATAGAAGATAAAGTAAAGTTGGTATCGATATTAAAAATTAAAGTGGAATTCAGAACAGCTCGGTTGCTTTTTTTTTATAATATTGTTTTGATACTTTTAAAAAAATGCTTTTAAAAATTACTTTAACTGTTTTAAAACTTGAAGTAGATGATGTTAATCGATTCTAACATTATTATAATCTGCAGTTTATAATTTCAGGTATATTTATCGATTTTCGGAACTTGGAAATAATCTAAGAAAATCTTAAAAATCAAAAATAATCAAAAAAAAAAATCAAAAATTATCCGAAATACTCAAAACGATTATATTTCATTATTTTTTATTTTTTCTGATTTTTTTGAATAATTGTAATAATTTTATTTTATTTTTTTTTTTTCTATCTATACAATCTCTACGATTATTTCTAATAAATAATCTAATTGACTAGTAATTCTAATCGAAATTTAACAGGAATGTAACATATGTATTGACACTACAGTGCCTGGTTAAGATATTTTCTAGGAGGCTGTAAATTTGTAAGTGCACTATAAATAAATAATTATGCTCCTGCAAGCAATTTTGAAAAAATGTACCTACATTATTATTTAAAGATGTACTTTGTGTGTAAATAATAAAAACTAAGCTGGGGTCGAATGCGTTGAATCTATTATCTGATAATGGAACTATACAAGCACATATGAATGTATATATACACCACACCACCACACTCATCGATCGACATTTCTATCTATGCATGAGAGCAACTTGACCGCGTGAGAGCTACAAATTTAGAAAGAAAGAAAGAAAGAAAGAAGAAATACACCCAGTGCGTTATTTCAACAGACACACAGACAGACACACACACAATACATTGTATTTGTATATAGTGTATGGACATATTAAGTACATTATTTACTTATATGTTTGCCCGCTCACTGAGATAGACGACGTATTTAAATTGTGTTCTAGTGGAAAATGCGGCTTAATTCGAAGTCGGTTGTCGTCGGAGTCGTTCGTCACATCGAATCGTTGGTGTCGAGTGTCGAGAGTTGGTCAGTGTGATTGTGTATTCCCTTAAAAAGGAATTGCAGTGAATTAAATAGTGCTGATAAGGTATAACAATCTGACAGAATCAGAATCCTTAATGAGTGAACTAATAAAAAAACACAATGCGAATATTAATAAATGTTGCATTAAATATACTGCAAATTAATTCAATTAACTATTAAGTACTTCCAGTACAACTGAGAGAATATCATAAATACAATGTGCTACATATTAAATTATATTAAATTAAAGACTACTTAATTCAGTGTCCAGATGTCGCCTGCTGAAATAAACTATTAAATTATATTAATGTGAATTCCTTTTGTTGTTTAGTGTTTATACTATACAGGCCTGATCCGGTTTTCACTTTTTGGCATTAAGTGAAATGCATTTATTCACTTTGCATTTAGGATAAGTATTTAAAACTCAAAGTGATATCAATCCACAGCTATTCGCCGAAATTTAAAGAAATTCACTTCCGCAAAATCTTACCGAAAGTGAAAACCGGAACAGGCCTAATAGTTTTCTATTTAATATTGGATTAACAATATATTTTTTGAAAATTGTTAAATGTTGAACACTTGGTATATTCGATAGCTATAATTGTTGAGTTATGTTCATTTCATTTGACTAAATAGGCTAACCCGAAGGGGGCCGAAAGAATCGAAAGAATGGCGAGATCTGGTCTTAAGCGTGGAATCCTTATCGCTGCCCTTTTGCTAGTGGGTACAATAAATGCCGGTACGTACAATATTTCAATTAATTAAGACAACAAACATTTAAGTATTAATTAAACAGAAAAAAAAATCTGGGATATTTAGCCCGAATTCAATTCGAAACGATGTCAGAAGTGGGGTAATCTCGGATTTACTTAAACCAAGTATGAAATACTTGGTTTTTTCAATACCGAATTTAATTCTGAAATTCTTAAATTCAGTCTTAAAAATTTGTATTAATTAAAATGCTTTTTGTTACATTTAAACCTTTTTTTTAATTATTTTTTTTTTAAAATTTTTTTTTAAACTTTTTTTTTAAATTTGTTTTTTTTTACAATTTTTTTGTTTTTATTTGTCTAACTTTTTTTTAATAGATATTTTTCTTAAAAAATTTTTTTTTTAATTTTTTTATTTTTACTTATTTTTTTTTAATTTACGGGGGAATCGAACCCAGATCTTTTTTCAAACTGGAGTCGGCGACTCTAACCATTGAGCCACCGTACCGGTTGAAATGAGAGAGGCAGCAAATGTGTATTTTCCCATTTGAATCCCGATACTGGCTTGATTATTCAGCTTAATCCTGAATACATACTTAAAAAATGCGAGTTTAAATTAAGTATTTTATACTTGATTTTAGAATAGCATTTTTTTTCTGTGCAGACACTATACTGAAAATAATATTATTTAAATGAACGCCTGTGAGAATTGTATTATTTTATTGAGTTCAATTGAGTTCCATGATGTCTGTTTGAGCTACAAATGAGTTACCCCATACCCCATCTGTACAAATATAAATGACAGATTAGTAAATCTAAAATGACCCTTAAGCATATTAAGTTATAAGATACATAAATACATATATAAATTTAATCGCTTATATACGTATTTCCTTTTTATTTTAGATGGTAGCTGCAACAAAGGATGTCCCCGATGTAAGTGACACAAATTATACAATTTAATAATACCACTAATTTTATTAAAAATAAAAAAAAGAAAGAAAGACTTTTATTTGTGAGAAAAAAAAATAAAAGGCTCATATAACTATTATTTTTGAATTGAAAACATATAAGTCTTTATTGACTTTTATAATTTTAAATTGTTTATAAAAGTCTTTTTAGAATATCTTTGTTAATACTCAAGATTAACATTCCAAATTATCAACAAATGTAATCTTGGTTATCAGGAAGATGATTTGAATTTACATACAAAAAATCAAAAGAAAAAAAATTGAAATTTAATCATTATTTTTGATTTATATTATATAATAAACATCAATATTTATAATTTTTATTTTTTTTAATCAAAAATATTTATTAAGTATGATTTATAAAGTAAAAGTCTTTAAGTAATTAATTAATGTAATTTTTTCTTATATTCCTCATTTTATATAATAAAAATCAATATTAATAATTACTTATAATTTTTATTTTTTTTTTAATCAAAACTAATTATTTAGTATGATTTATAAAGTAAAAGTCTTTAAGTAATTATTAAAGGTATTTTTTTTTTAATATTCCTTATAACAGTTTCGGTGCCTGTTTATTTGTAATCCCTGGCTTAAATATTTGAAAACTTTGAAAACAGTTTGAGCATACAAATTTTTTTATTTCATTTTTGAAGTATTTATTTTATTTTTATAAAGCTAATGCCATACATATATTATTACATTACAAATAGCTGACAATGGAATATTGAAATACACCCCAGGAAACTTTTACGAGTATGGATTTGAGAGTATCTTGACGGTGGGCCTCAGCTCCGGCGTGGTGAGCGAGGCGGATGACACGAGTCTGAAGGTGACGGGATCCGCGAAGGTCTTTGCGAGTGGCAACTGCGGCTATACGCTGCAAGTGGGCGCCGTGAAGGTCATCAACACGAAGGAGTCGGTGGAGAAGAAGCTGGTGACGAACATCCAGAAGCCGGTGCACTTCACCTGGGTCAGCGGCCAGTTGGAGCCGGAGATTTGCGTGGATGCCCAAGATTCGGCGTATTCGCTGAACATAAAGCGTGCCATTATCTCCTTACTGCAATCGGGATCGGGATCGGAGGCAGAGCGCGAAGTGGATGTCTTTGGACAATGTCCCACCCACGTGTCGAGCTCCAAGTCCGGCAATGGCGAGACCATCACCAAAGTCCGTAATCTGAACAATTGCGCCTACCGCGAGAATGTCAACAATGGATTACTTTCCGGCGTGGTCAATGCCAAGGCTGGCGTCTCATCCACATCGCTGCTCCAATCCGACTACAGCAAGGAGTCGCGCATCGAACGCGGCGTCGTCGAGCGCGTGCAACTCGAGGAGCTGTACAAGTTCGCGGGCAGTGCGAAGGGTAAGTCTAGTCAAAAATATACAGTTTGTCAAGAAACACTTTACACTCCCTTAAAAATTTAGTATTTTAAATTTTAATAAAAAAATAATAGATTATTACATATATTTGGAAAGGTCGTTTAATTTTCGTTCGAATGATGCAAAAATTTCCCTAACCCATTGAGTACCCATGGAATATTTTGAATTTTTGCAAAGTCTACTTTTTCAACTTTTTTCCTCGATTTTTCACAAAAATATTTTGATGCAAAAAATTCTTCAAACAATTCTAAGAGTAACTGCAAAGAAAATTTTCAAAAATATTTTTGCTAGTATTTTTTATAATTTTTTGAAAACTGCAAAAAAGGCACTTTTTGCATGAAAATGAGGAATAATGGGTCATTTTTTAGAATTTTCGAAATATTAACATAAATACTAGCAAAAATATTTTTGAAAATTTTCTTTTGCTGTTACTCTTAGAATTGTTTTAAGAATTTTTTTGCATTAAAATATTTTTTATGAAAAATCTAGGAAAAAAGTTGAAAAAGTAGACTTTTACATAAATTTGAAATTTTCGAAGGGTAATGAAAGTTTTGTGTCATTCAAACGGAATTTAAACGACCTTTCCGTTGATGAAAATATGTTAACGATACATTTCACAATATTTTAAAAAAACTATAACAGAAATTAATAATTTGAATAATCGATTATTTTTATTTTTATTAATCGCTTCGCTTAAATTAATCATATGATTCAATAATCGATTAATGAATTTCCGCTTGCCATCCCTAGGTAAATCCGATGTTACCGCCAAGGTGCTGACCACACTCAAGCTGAAGAATGGAGCGAGTGGAACGCCCGGAGCTGCTCCAGCCACGGGCACACACGGTGCCAGCATCATCTTCCAGAAATCCGACACGTATGCAACGAAGAACATTGCTGCTCTGAAGGCGGCACTCTCGGAGCTGGTGGACCTGACCAGTGACTATGTGAAGAAGGACACGGCCAAGAAGTTCGTGGAGCTGATCCGCCTGATGCGCAACTCGGACACGGACACGTTGCTGGAGCTGTCGGCTGTGCCGCATCCCAACAAGGTCCTGGCCAGAAAGGTCTATCTCGATGCTCTATTCCGCACCAATACCGCTGAATCCGCTAGAGCAATTCTGAAGCAGCTCAGCAAGCTGGAGGAGCATGAGAAACAGCTGGCCATATTGTCGCTGAACCTGGTCGAATCGGTGGACAAGGATACGCTCCAGCAGGCAGCTGCCCAGCTGTTGCCGCAGTCCCCCAAGCAGATCTATCTGGTCGTGGGCAATCTCATCTCCAAGTTCTGTGCCCGCCACGGCTGCCAGGCCTCCGAAATTGAGCCCATTGCCAAGAAGTTTGTGGACAGCTTGAAGCACTGCAAGCCCAACACCAAGCAAGAAGAGGAGCGCATCGTGTACGTGCTGAAGGGTGTGGGCAATGCCCACAACCTGGTCAACAACCTGATTCCCGCCCTGACGGAGTGCTTCTCGCCGGGCCGCTCCAATCGCATCCGTGTGGCCGCTCAAGAATTTTTTTTGCATCAAAATATTTTTTGTAAAAACTCGAGGAAAAAAGTGAAAAAAAAAACACTTTTACAAAAGTTCTAAATTTTCCATGGGTACTTAATGGGTTAAGAACATTTTTGTGTCATTCAAACGGAAACTAAATGATAAGATTATTTCAAAAAATCTGCATCAAATCTTTTGTGTTAAAAGTATATTTTTTTAATAACTTCACCCAGATATACTTATTTCCCTGGGGTATATATTTACTATTAATATATTAGGCAAACAAAAATGAGATTTAAGTTTTAATGAGTTTAGTCGCTTGCTTTCCAGATCACAGGGTGACCAACTCACAAATTTCATCATCAGGGGTGCCACAGAAATTGCTTTAGCTTGAATTTCACTTAAGTTTGTATGAAATTTAAGTGAAATTCAAGCGAAAGCGATTTCTGTGGCATTTGAATGAAATTTAAGTGAAATTCAAGCGAAAGCACCCCGGAATATATAAAAAAAAAAAAAATCGCATATTCGATATATCGGCAAATCTAATATCGCGATATAAATATATCATTTTTTGTAATAAATATCGATATATTGATATTTTGATATATTATCAACAACCCTATTTGCAGGCCTTCTCCACCTCCTCCAGCTGCAATGGAGCATTGAGCGCCAAGGCTCTCGATCTATTGAAGGATCACAATGAGGATTCCGAACTGCGCATCGAGGCATATTTGGCCGCCATCAATTGCCCGACCGCCGAGCTGGCCAATCAGCTATCGGAGATCATCGACAAGGAAGAGGTCTACCAGGTGGGCGGCTTCATTGAGTCCAGTCTGAAGACCATACGCGATTCCACAGACGCGGCTCGTGAGCTGCAGCGTCACCATCTCAAGAACATTCGTGTGACCAAGCAGTTCCCCAAGGACTACAGGTAGGGATGGCACGATTAATAATTGATTATTTTGCTTCGATTGGCGATTTAATTGTATCGTAAAATTTAAATACTAATCGATTATTCGAACAAATAATCATATGGAGGTTTTATTCCAAAAAAATTGTAGAAAAAATATATCTGAAAATTTTTTTTCGCAGTCACTCTTAGAATTGTTTAACAAAATTTTGTGCACCAAAATATTTTTTGTGAAAAATCGAGGAAAAAAGTTGAAAAAGTAGACTTACAAAAATTTGAAATTCTCGAAGAATATTTTCGAAGAATTTGAATATGTTTCGAGGAAAAGTTTTGTGTCATTCAAACGGAATTTAAATGACCTTTCCATTGATGAAAATATGTTAACAGATAACGGATTATATAATCCTTAAGGCTGCGCGCACACTGCGAGCTGAAAGCGGAGCTTTACAGCTGAGCTTATCAGCTCGAAAAAAATACAGAAGCAGCAGCTGCGTGCGCACACTGAAAGCTGAGTTTATCTATTAGGTGTTTGTTCTGAACTTTTCAGCTCGCCTCAGCTGTAATCTCCGCTTTCAGCTCGCAGTGTGCGCGCAGCCTAACTGTCAAAATTTGACCTGTGAGCCACTGTATTTATATTTTTTGGGCATTTTATTATAGTTTTTAATTTTTTTTTGCTATTACACAATATTTTAAAAAAAAAAACTATAACAAAAATTCATCATTTGATTAATCGATTATTTTTATTTGTCTTCGATTAATTGCGACTTAATAATCGCGTAGCTTAAATTAATTATCATTCAATAATCGATTAATGACATTTTTATTGCCATTTATAACAACAGGCGCTACAGTTTCAACAATGGCTTCTCCTACCGCCTGGACGCTCTGGGTCTGAGTGCTAGCACGGATCACAAGCTCATCTATTCGCAGCACGGATTCCTGCCGAGATCGGCGCGCCTGAATGTGAGCACGGAGCTGTTCGGCACCAACTTCAATGTGTTCGAGGCGAGCGTGCGCCAGGAGAATCTCGAGAGTCTGCTCGAGTACTATGTGGGACCCAAGGGGCTGCTCAACAAGGACTTTGAAGAGATTGTCAAGCTGATTGAGGCGGGAAGTGGAGGTGCAGGTGTTGCTCCCGGTGGTCCCCGCTCCCGTCGTTCCATCGCCGATGAGGCGGCCAAGACGGCCAAGAAGTACAAGACTTATGGCAGCAAGAGTGATCACAGGGATCTCAACTTGGATCTGTCGCTGAAACTGTTTGGATCGGAGCTGGGCTTCCTCAGTTTGGGTGATAATATTCCCAGCACCCTGGATGACATTATCAAGCATTTCTCGGACGCCTTCGACAAGGTGAAGAAGGAGCTGTCGTCCTTTGAGAAGCAATTCCACTGCCATCACCTGTTCCTCGACGCCGAGCTGAGCTATCCCACCGGATTGGGTGTGCCACTGGAGTTTGGCGCCCAAGGATTTGCCTCGCTGCAAATCGACTTCGCCATCAACATCGATGTCAACGATCTTCTCGAGCAGAATTGGCAGCGCTCCAAGTACCGTCTGAAATTCGTGCCCAGCACGGATGTGAATGTGAATGTGCAGCTCGGATTCAATGCCCAGGTCCTGTCCACGGGACTTCGTGTCGTGTCCTGCGGCACACTCGGCCACGGGCAGCGACGTCTCCGTGTCGCTGATCAACAACGGCGAGGGCTTCAATGTCGACGTGGAGTTGCCGCGCGATCGCCTCGAACTGATCGATGTCCAGGTCAACGCCGAGTTCTTCGTCGCCGAGCACGACAAGCCACTGAAGGCGCTTCCCCTCAAGTCCTCCAAGCAGCACAAATCCACAGTCGGACAAGAACGAGCTCTGCTTCAACCAACTGGAAATCGTCGGCCTCAACGTCTGCGTGGTCAGCTCGACGAGTCTCTCAACGGAACTCAGCAGCAAGCAGCAGGTAGGGATATAGGCACGATTAATCCGAAATAGCCAAAAAAAACCGTTTAAAAAAAAGCTGAAAATAGCTTTAACAAAATTTGTTGATAGCTAAACAAAAAACGCTAGAGTAGTAAAACGATATTTTTATTGATTTAATCCAGTGTTTTTGGAATAATTTAATGCTAAAAAATTCTTCAAACAATTCTAGGAGTAAATGCAAAAAAAAACTTTAAAAATCTCTTCGCTAATAATTTTTATGACTTTTTAAAATTTGCTATAAATTGCTACTTTAACCCCTTTTTCCTCATTCTCATACAAAAAGTGTAATTTAAGCAATTATCAAAAAATCATATAAAAAATATTACATGAAAAATAATACAAACGCGATCGAATTATAAATTGGGAAATACCTCGTTAGTGATGGTATAAAACTCGATTCAATTGATTTCATAGTTAAAAACGATCAAAATTTAATGCTCTTTTGGCTTATCGTTTTTTTTTTCCAATCAAATGGAAAAAATACTACAAAGTATTTAAATGTGGCAGCGTAGAGATGCCAGATGTGTTCAAAAAGCTAAAATTATTTTAAAAGTAGCTAAAATTCCCGCTACCCGCTGTTTTACAATTTATCCCGCATTTGCCAGTTGCAGCCCACTAAATCTGTCGGGAAAATAGCTAAATTGGCAACAAATACTAGCAAAAATATATTTGAAAATTTTTTTTCGCAGTCACTCTTAATATTGTTTAACAAAACTTTCTGCATCAAAATATTTTTTGTGAAAAATCGAGAAAAAAAGTTAAAAAAGTAGACTTTTACATAAAGTTGAAATTTGTCGAAGGGTACTTAATGGGTTAAAGAAAGTTTAATGGATTAAAGAAAGTTTTGTGTCATTCAAACGGAATTTAAATGACCTTGCCATTGATGAAAATATGTTAACGATAACGGCTCAAAAAAGCCTTAAATGTACTGTATTTATATTTTTTTGGGCATTTTATTATTGTTCTTAATTTTGTTTGCTTTACAATGGCATTGCATTACACAATATTTAAAAAAAAACTATAACAAAAATTAATCATTTGATTAATTGATTATTTTTATTTGTCGTTCGATTAATTGCAATTAATAATCGCGTAGCTTAAATTAATCATATGATTCAATAATCGATTAATAAATTGTGTATTGCCATCCCAGGGATCAGCGCATTTCGATGACTTCCATCTGTCGAAGCCATTCAAGTTCGCCATCTATACGACCGTCGAGCGCAAGTTCAACCTGAAGGGAACCCACTCCAATCTGCCCTCTGGCGCCCAGCAGTGGAAACTGGAGTACAGCACGCCCGGATCGAAGGTGAACCACGACACGAGTGTGGCCTTCGAGCTGGGCAACAAGCCCAAGACCTACGGCCGTCTGTCCCTCGACAATCCGCAGTACCATCTGGCTGTCGAGGCGGGCATCTCGAATGACAGTCATGAGCTCGTCGTCTACGGCCAGCTGGAGCACGACAAGGATGTGAAGAGGAGCAAGGTGGGATTCGCGAAGAACGGCAACGAGTACAAGCCGCTGATCGAGATCCACGACAAGAACGGCGTCACCAACAACATCAATGGCTACCGCGCCGACGGCAAGATCGTCGTCCAGAAATCGAGCGATAAACAGGCTCGCTACAATTTCCAGAACTTCCAAGTCCTCTCACCCAGCAACGAGCGTGTTGTGGTCAATGGCTGGGCGGATGTTGGACCCACTTCACTGACCACGGAACTGCACATTGCACCCGGACAGCAGTCGTATCTGGTGAAGAGCAACTTTAAACTGGAAAATGGTCAGTATAAAAAAAGATAAAAAAAAGTATCTAAAATCAAGATTTTGGTCGCAGAACTAAGAACATTGGTCTAAAAAATGCGTCGAGAACAAGAAAATTAAGAAAACACATCTTGATTCTAAGAACATTTTCATTAAGACCAAGTTCTTATTTTTAAGACCATAAATTCGAATTTTTTCAAGACCACAAATCTTATTATAAGAATAAAACTTATTCAGGGGTGCCACAAAAATCGCTTTTGCTTGAATTTCAATTAAATTTGTATGAAATTTGCGAGCGAAAGCGATTTCTGTGGCACCCCCGATTATTTTTTTAAAATTATTTGTTCTTATTTTAAGACCAAAAAGTTTTGAATACTAAAGACAAAAAATCTCAAATTAAAATTGAGAAGCTTCAGAACCAATTGTGAATTATAAGTCTCAAAAAGTGAAAAAACTTTAATTATTATTGAGTTCTTACTTTTAGAGAAAAAGATCTAAGCATCTAAGATTTTTATTCTTATATTAAGAACTATAAGCTTTTTTAGCCTAACATGCTTAGTTTTAATAATTTGGTCTCAAAATGGTCCTATATTAAGAACAAAGATAATTAAATTTAAGATTTGTATTCTTATATTAAGAGCTTGACGATTTATCAAAATGTATATTCTTAGTTTTAGTAATTTGGTCTTAAAATATTCTTATTTCAAGAACAAAATATTTAAAATGACCACAGGAAAAAAAAATCCGGGATATTTAGCCCGAATTCAATTCAGAAACGATGTCAGAAGTGGGGTTAAATCTCGGATTTTCTTTAACCAAGTATGAAATACTTGATTTTTTCAATCCCGAATACAATCCTGAAATTCTTAAATTCAGGCTAAAAAATTTGTATTAGTTATTATGTTTTTTTTTAAATTTTTTTTGTAACATATTTTTTTTAACATTTTTTTAAAATTTCTTTTAATTTGTTTTTATATTTTTACATTTTGTTTTTAAATTTTTTCTTAAAATTTTTTTATTTTATTTCTTTTTGTAACATATTTTTTTATTATTTTTTTATTATTTTTTTTTAACCTTTTTTTTAAACTTGTTTTTAAAATTTTTTTTCTATGTTTGTTTTTTGTTTTTAAATTTTTAAATCTTTTTTTTTTAATTTTTTTTTTAACATTTTTTGAAAATGATCTTTTTTTTCAGGCATATATGCCGCGGGCTTGTTTGTCAACGATGAACACAACGCTGAGAATGTCTACGGCAGTTCGGCTCAGCTGACAGTGGGCCAGAATCTGTATGCTCTGGAGCTGACGGGCAAGGCGATGACCTGGTCGGCCAAGAGTGTGACCAACTTTGAGTTCGTCAAGGGCGACAGTTCCAGCGCGAACTCGGCGCCACTGACCTCGTCCAAGTTCTCGCACGAACTGAGCGTGGACAACAAGCAGAAGAATGTCGCCACATTGAAGTTGAAGTCCAACGTTGAGGCAAACAAATTCCAATTCGATGCGGAGGCAGCTGGTGATAAGAACACGGCTTCGGTCAACGTTAAATACCAATCGAATCAGCGATCGGTGCATGACTATGAACTGGTGGCTAAGGCGAAGCTGAACTCACACTCTCTGGACATCAACTCCAAGTGCGATGCCAGTGGCAATCACTGGCAGGTGGAGCACAGCCTGAGCGCATCCTGCGGCACACAGCTGACCGCCAAGGGTAGTTTGGGCCAACGCTATACCGCCCAGGACATCCACGTCGATCTGCAGGGCAGTGCCCAGTTCTCGGGCAAGGATAAACCCCTCCAGTGGACACTCAAGGTGATCGGTACACCGGAGAAGACCAACGGCGATTTCCGTGTCAATCGCGACAATGCGGAACTCATCAAACTGACAACGGAATCACAGCATCCGCTGGACAAGATCGCAGCGGCCAAGGTGAGTCTGATTTTTATACCCTGGGGGGGTATATTAAGTTTGTTCAAAACATACCTGTTAAATAATGATTAGTAATCACAATCATTAGTAATTAGATTATTTTTGTTTTAGAGTCGAACCAATGATTAAATTACGATTATTTTGGGTTTTGCCCAATTAATTAATGATTACGGTTAGAAAAAATTATTACGATTATTAAAAAAAATAAGAAAAAATCCAAAATAATCGTATTTCGGATTATTTTTTATTTTATCTGATTATTTCTGATTTTTTGATTGTGAAAATTGAAAATAGTTTGGATTTTTACCAAATAGCCATAGATAATCTAAAAAAAATCTGAAAAAATCAGAAATAATCAGAAAAAATCAAAAATAATCCAAAATACCCAAAACGATTATTTTTGATTATTTTTGATTTTTTCTGACTTTTATAATAATCGTAAGAATTTTATATTTTATTTTTGAGTTTTTCTAATCGTAATCATTAAATAATTAGAAATTTTTCAACAGTGAATTATATAATTACTACGATTATTTCTAATAAATAATCTAATTGATTAGTAATTCTAATCGAATCTCAGAAATGTTAAGAGCTAGGACCACCAAATTTGGAATGAACACTGTAATTGTAATTCATCAAAAACTGACATCACCTTTAATTTAGGGTTTTAAGTTTAAAATTTGAATTTTTTATATATCAACGGGTGTGAAATCATGCCCAGAAGCTAATCACCAACTTTCAGCACGATTGGGCCATAAATAGTGAAGATATTAACAATTTTGTCCGAGGTATTTTAATGGCAATTCTATAAATAGAATAGAATTATTGGTCAATTAATTCAATTTACATTTACTCTGCCAGAATGTTTATCGAATTTGTCGGCTTGAATCCAAGTTGCGGCGTGGTGGAAGTGATAAATGCTTGGCAAGCGAAACGGGTGATCGAGGTTCGAATCTCGGTTGTGTCATTGTAAATGATTTTTAATTCCTTTTTTTTTTATTATTTTTATTTTTATTTTTAAAATTGGTTTAAATCATTTATCTTATTATTTGTTATATGTACGTAGCTGCCACAAAAACGATGATATGCCGGGGACTGGGCCCAGGGTATATTACTGTCGAGTACACTCGACTGTTCCGCTTGTTTTTTTTATTTTTTTTTTTTTAACAGTGCTTTTATTTTTTGTAACAGTAATTAATCTAATTTTATTCTAAAATTCCAGGTGCAACTGGTGCTCAAGAATCAGCTGACAGCCAAGGGCGACTTCAAGGTGGCCAAGAACGGCAAGGGCGATCTGACGGCCACCATTGAGACGCTGAAAACGGAGCCCAAGCACAAGATCGAGATCAACTCGAAATTCCATGTGCTGGCGCCCAAATACGACGTGGAGACAACGGTGACCATCGATGGCGACAAGAAGCTGACGCTGAAAACGGAGAACGTCGTCGACAAATTGAAATTCACGACCAAGAATCTACTCGATGCGGATGGCAAGAAAGTGACGCTGGAGGCAAATGGCGCAATTAAAGGAGAATGGCGTTTGAATGGCGATGTTCAGGCCGGATTCACATTGGTGGCCAGCGACGGACACACCTTCGGCGGCAGCTTCAATCGTCATGTGGCCACAAATGCCAAGACCCATCTCACCCAAGGCACCGCTGAACTGGAGCTCAATGAACAGCAGAACGGCAAGAAGCGTTCCGTTACCCTCAAGGGCAAGCTGGACAAGATGAGCACCAAAACCAAGGAGCTGTCGCTCAATGGTCAATTGGTCTACACGGCGTTTGGTGGTGAAAAGGCCGAGCTCAGCTATCACATCAAGAAACTGCCCAAGGGCGCAACAAACAAAGCCCTCGATCTCGGTCTGAGCCTAAACGGCAACTTCCCCCAACAATTGCCCCTGGAACTGTCGGTTGTGTTGGATGAATACAGTGTACAACACGCCGTCGGACGCGTCTCTGGCAAGTTGGGCGATCGCTTCTCGGCGAACCTCAACGGCAACTATCACGTGGGCGTGGCCAATGTGCCCGCTACCTATGAACTACAGGTAGGAATCATATGGCACACAATAATCGAATATTTTGCTTCCATTGGAGATTTATTTGTATCGTAAAATGTGTTGCGATTAATTTGAAATTTTTTTTTGCAGTCACTCTTAGAATTGTTTAACAACATTTTGTGCTTAAAAATATTTTCCTTGAAAAATCGAGGAAAAAAGTTGAAAAAGTAGACTTTTACACTTTACGCACCCTTAAAAATATAATATTTTGACTTAAAAAATGAAAATAATAGCTTATTATATATATATTTGGAAAGGTCATTTAATTGTCGTTCGAATGATGCAAAAATTTCCTTAACCCATTGAGTACCCATGGAAAATTTTTAATTTTTGCCAAAGTCTACTTTTTCAACTTTTTTCCTCGATTTTTAACAACAAATATTTTGATGCAAAAAAATTCTTGGAACAATTCTAAGAGTAACTGAAAAAAAAAATTTTAGAAAATATTTTTGCTAGTATTTTTTAGAATTTTTTGAAAACTGCAAAAAATGCACTTTTTGCATGAAAATTAGGAAAAATGGGTTAAAATGGTCATTTTTAGGATTTTCAAAAAATTCTAAATAATACCAGCAAAAATATTTTTGAAAAATTTTTTTTGCAGTTACTCTTAGAATTGTTCCAAGAATTTCTTGGCATCAAAATATTTTCTGTGAAAAATCTAGGAAAAAAGTTGAAAAAGTAGAGTTTTACATAAATTTGAAATTTTCAAAGGGTAAAGAAAGTTTTGTGTCATTCAAACGGAATTTAAATGACCTTTCGATTGATGAAAATATGTTAACGATAACGGCTCAAATAAGCCTTAAATGTCAATGTTTGAGCTGCATAGATCAAACTGTGAGCCACTGTATTTATATTCTTTGGGCATTTATTTATTGTTCTTAATTTTGTTTGCCATACAATGGCATTGTAATATACAATATTTTAAAAAACTATAGCAAAAATTAATCGTTTGATTAATCGATTAATTTTATTTTTCGTCGATTAATTGCAATTAATAATCGCGTAGCTTAAATTAATCATATGATGCAATAATCGATTAATAAATTTTTTTACAGGCCAATGTGCAGTCACCCGAAACGAAGTTCAAGACCTGGGAGCTGAGCAGTCACGGCAAGCTATTGAAGCCCGTCGAGGGCGTGGCCAATGGAGCCCACAACCTGGAGTTCCAGCTGAACTCCAAGACCGGCGATGGGCAGTACACGAAGATCAACACCGTGTGGAAGGGCACCGCCCAGCAGGGCAGCTACACCTTCGATGCCCAGAACAACAATCTGGCGGGTCCCGTGAAATTCGATGGCAGCTACCAGAACGATCATCAGGATCAGGAAGAGGGGTCAGCCACTGGCAAGTGGAAGTACGCCTTTAACGGACAATATGCGGACAAGTACGTCAAGACCAACATGGACTTCAATTTGGCGGAGAGCACCAAGACAGCGTCGCTACACTGGAAACTGGATACGAGCTACGAATCTGTGAAGAATCTGGAGATTCTACTGCGCACCACGAAGGCAGCCGAGGACAGCTATGTGCTCAGCTCGGAGCTGAAGAACGCGGGCAAATCGTACAGTCTGGAGAGCAAGCTGTATAGTTCGTCACACAAGAAGGGCGTGGATGTGAGGGCCAGTCTGCCAAGCGGAGAACCTGTTGTACTTGTGGCCATCGTGGAGATTCTGGGCGAGCGCAAGGCGAAGCTCACGCTGGACATTGAGCAGCTGTATGAATTGGATTTGAAACTGAATGCGGAGGCGTCGTACACGAGCATCGATGACTTTTATATTATTGGCAACTGGAACTCCAAGAAGCTGCAGCTGGACAACTATGTGCTGGACATTAAGGCGCAGACGAAGAGCATCAAGGTGCTGGTGAAGAACGCCAAGGGAGTTGTTCTTTCCGGCAACGCCAGCTACAGCCTGAAGAAGGTGGAGAACAAGTCGATCATTGAGGGACAGGGTCAGGTGCAGACAAATGGCAAGACCGTATCCAGTCACTTTACCTTGGCTCGTCAGTACTTTGCTTTGGCCACGGAGCAGGAAGTTGGCTTCTCGTACACCTTGAATGGCAACGTGGGACCCAAGAACATAGTGTCCACACTCAAAGTGACCAACAAGGAGTTCAACACGAAGCTGTCCCTGTGCGAGGAGAAGAAACAGTGCATGAATCTCCAGGTAAGAGTTGTCGAATATTTTTAAAATACTCATCGTATTGATGATAATTGAATTTCACTTAATTTTCATACAAATTTAAGTGAAATTCTAGCGAAAACGATATCTGTGGCACCCCTGATATTTATTATATCGTTTAAAATATCGATATATCGATATAATTGATTTTTTTTTTTTTTACTTTTTTTTTTTACACAATAAAAATAGATATTTTTATTCAGGGGTGCCCAAAGCTGCCTTATGGTTGTGCACGCACCAATACAAATATAAGAAATCGTGTAATTTTTCAATGTGCGCCAGAAGCTTACCAATGTGTATTCTCACACACTTTCCATATCCTATGTGCAAAACAAAAACAAATGTGCGTCGTGTGCATAGGCGATGGGCATCCCTGTTCTTATTAATAAAAAATAACAATAAATTTTATAAAATTACAGTTTTTTTCCATCATTTTGCATCATTCGAACGAAAATTAAATGACCTTTCCAAATATGTATATATAATAAGCTATTATTTTCTTATTTAAAGTCAAAATATTACATTTTTAATTATAATATATTTTGATATATTATCAACAACCCTACTCCAGGTCCAATCGACTGTTACTGTGGATGAAAAGCACTTGGATCATGGCGAGCACGCGGTGCTCGTCCTCGTCGATCTGCGTGAGGTCGGCTATCCGTACGAGCTCGAGTGGAAGTCGAAGAGCGTGCGCCAGGGCGTCAAGTTCGAGTACAATCTGGATGGCCACATTTCCGGCGCCAATAATCTCAAATATCAGCTGAATGCCAATGTGCTGCCCACGGGATCCAGCGTCAAACTGACGCTGCCAAAGCGACAGATTGTGTTCGAGACCGTCCAGAAATTGCCGTCAGGCGGCAAAATGTTTGGTCACTACGAACAATCGGCTTCCTTCTACATCGACAAGCTGCAAAGACCCAACGATGTGGCCCGAGTCTCCGCCATTCTGGACTTATCCGGCGTGGAACAAGTCGCCTTCAATGCCAAGGGCCAGCTTAAGGTGGAGCATCCCAGCATCAGAGCTTTGACCGTGTCCGGCAACGTCGATGCGAATAAAGAAAAACAATTCGTGAACAGCGAGTTTATCTTTGACATATTTAGGACCCCAGATCAGAAAGTGATTGCCTCGAGTGAGATAAAGAATATACACCCAAGCAAAGGTGGCTTTGAAATCCAATCCGAGCAGAAGGTGCACTCAGGCGGCCTGCAATTCCAGTACGTGCTCGAAACGCACTCTGCCCTCAATACGGAGTCGAAGGAGTTCAGTGCCGGCACGGAATTACGGAGCAGTACCTACCCGGATCTCAATGCGGCTGCCCTGATCTCTGGCAACAAGCAGCATGTCCAGCTATCCGTCAACGGCCTCAACGAACAGTTGGTCCTCGTTTCAGCTGATTTCGATTGGCAGAAGCGCTCGGCCAAAATCAACTCGAAACTTCAGGCATTTGGCCAGAAGCCAGTGGAAATAGTCGGCGAATTGCAGCCCAACTGGGCCAAGATCTCACTGAATCGCCAGCATCTGATCAATGCAAATGCCGAAGTCAAACTGGGCAAGGAATTCAAATTCGATGTCACTGGCAACGGCGGCAAATCCCTATCCAATGGACGTGTTGCTCTCGATGCAGCCAATTTCCTGCAAACCACGTACAAAGTCAACGATGACGAGGTCAAAGCATTCCAGGTGAGCTCACTTTATTCGCGAAATCTAAAATCAATTCAGAATTAAAAGCTGAACAAGTACACAGAAAAGATAATCCGGGATATTTAGCCCTAACTCAATCCGAAACGATGTCAGAAGTGAAATACTTGATCTTTTCAATCCCGAATTCAACCCTAAAATTATTAAATTCAGACAAAAATAAAATATGTATTAATTACAGTCGAATTTCCCTAACTCGAATTTCCCTTACTCGAGTTAGGGAAGTTCGACTTTGTATATGTTTTTCGTTACATAATTTTTTTCTTAAATTTTTTTAAGATTTTTTTAAACTTTTTTTAAGATTTTTTTTTAAGTTTTTTTTAAACATTTTTTTTTACATTTTTTTTGTAAAAGATATTTTTTAAAAATGTTTTTTTTTTAATTTTTAATTTTTAATTTTTTTTTTTTTATTATTTTTTATTTACCATTTTTTATTTTTACCCTTTTTTTAACTGACGGGGGAATCGAACCCAGAATTTTTTCAAACAGAAGTCGGCGACTTTTTTTAATTTTTTTTTAATTTTTTTTTAAAACGTTGTTTTTTAACATTTTTTTTTACAATTTTTTTAAACGTGTTTTTAAACTTTTTTTTTTTAATGGTTTTTTTAGTAGATATTTATTTTAAGTTTTTTTTTTATAAATTTTTGATTTTTAAAATAAAAGTTACGGATTAACTATTATTTGTAACTTTGAAAATAAAAATCAAAAACAACTCTTGTTTTTTATTAATTTTATTGAACAAATTAGAAATAAGTGTTATTTCACACCTTTTTCTTAAAAATTTAATTTTAATGATTATTTTTGATTTTTTAAATACAAATTAAAAATAAGAATTAAATTTGATTTATATTTTATAAATTGAAAATAGAAGTTTTTGGCTGATATCGCTAGTCCCGACTGAAATAGGAATTTTGGTGTTTACCATTTTACTAAAGCATATTTCCTTCACATTGATTTTTTTAGTTGAAATTAGCATTCATAACTCTGATTTGCAGACTCTGCTTAAAAGATAATAAATAATTTAATTTAGTTGTTGAATTAATAATTGCATATTCGTTACAGGAAACCCTCGAATCGGAAGTGAAAAAGGAAACGGATGTCATTACGGAGAAGCTGAAGAAACGCTTTGAAAAGGTTCGTGCCGAGCTTGATGAGAAGCTCAAGTTGGTCAAGAAGAGCGCTCCAGACTTTGAGAAATTGAGGAGCGGCTACGAAAACCAGTTGAAATCGATAGTTAAGGAACTCGAGTCCGATCCCACATTGGCACATCTCTTTGAAAACATGTAAGTAAATATTAAGTAATTAATTTATTGTGATATGTATTTATACGAATTCCGAAACTTTTTTAAGGAATTTTAAAAAAGAAGAAAATTTAAGTAATTTAATATTGGGAAGAAAAAATTAGGAATCATAAATTAGGAATTTCAACTAAGAAAAATATTTAGAGTACAAAAATGAGAGAAAAAAAATAACAAGGAAAAAAAAAATTAGGAAAAAAAAATTGGGAAAAGTATCTCTGGTTTTTTGTCATTGGTTAAATTCTTTCGAATTTAAAAAAAATGCTGAATCATGAAAAGAAAAAGTCAGAGACTTCTACCAACACTGAAAAATATGTGCAAAACATGTAGATTTTGAAATAAATGGTTCGAATAAATATCACATGCGCTGGCAATCGAAGTTCTGATTTTAAAACAAATGTTTCGACAAATTTTTTCCTTTTGCTGATAGGAAAAAGCTGAAATCAAAAATATTTCGTTAAAAATCGCGCGATTTTTAATAAAATATTTTTGATTTCGGCTATTCCTAATTTTTGTTTACCCAATTTATTTCTTCCTAATTTTTGCTTTCCCAATTTTTGCCTTCCTAATTTAGGATTCCTAATAACTGTATTCCTAATTTTGGATTCCTAATTATTCGATTCCCAATTCTGGATTCCTAATTTTTTTTCTCCGAATTTTCGTATTCTGAGTAATATTTTTCGACATTCGTATATAAAATTATTTATTTATTGTGATATTTATAATTTGAAATTGTTTATAAAAGTCTTTTTAGAATATCTTTGTTAATACTCAAGATAAACATTCCAAATTTTCAACATATGTAAATTTGGTTATCAGGAAGATAATAACTTAATTTATAACAAAGAAATCAAATTTAATCATTATTTTTGATTTATACAATAAAAATCAATATTAATAATTTTTATTTTTTCAATCAAAATAATTATTAAGTATGATTTATAAAGTAAAAGTCTTTAAGTTTCGATCACTGATATTAAGTATTTAATTTATTGTGATATTTATACTCTCAATTTTGTCTTCTTCTCAAATCCAGACGCGATCTCTTGGAAAAGATTAGTAAATTTGTGGTTGAAGCATCAGAGACATTATCAGAGCAGTATGAGAAATTGCACAAGGCCTTCGAGGAGATCTTTGAGAAGCTGCAGGAGCTGTGGAAGAACTCCATACTGAAGGCCTGGGAGCAGTTGGTGGTATCGATGACACAGCTGATTGGACAACTGCGGGTGGAAATCGTGAATGCGTACCAGAAGGCATTCAAGAGCATGATCGACTGGCTGGAGAAGTACGGACCCGCATTGAAGAACTACGGCAAGGCAGTAAATGAGACACTGAAACCGCTGTACGAAGCAGCTCAGGAGCTGATCAAGGAGCTGGTCAATCTTGGAGAAGAAGCACTGAAGGAGATTAAGGAATATGTGGCCAAATTGCCGACATTCGAGGAGCTGCGCGATGAGATCACGGCCAAGATCAAGCAATGGAAACTGGTGGAACAAACGCTAGATTTGTTGAACAACATCTTTAGCCAGCTGCACATCTTGCCACAAACCCCAGAGACGAATGAGTTGCTGCAGAAGCTGCACGATTATCTGGTGGCCAAGCTGAAGCAGCAGGCAATCAATGAGGAGCAATGGCTGCAGGATTTGTCTCGATTGTTGGTGAAATCGCTGCGTTCCATTTGGCTGGCCATTGAGAATAATGCGGGTGTAATTGGAACAGATGTTGATCTCGAAGGCTGGACCTCGTATGTGCCGCATTATTTTGAAGGATTAACCAAGTTGCCCAACGTATTCTCGTTCCGTTCGAGCGTGATTAATTACATATTGAATGAGAACTGGGAGCAGGTGTTCAACAAACAAGATCTGTACACCAACTGGCTGTACTACACGCAGTTCTTCCAGAAGTTCGAGCTGCACGGCCAGCTGGTGAACGGACAGCACGTGTTCAGCTTCGACGGACGGACCTATGCCTATCCGGGCAACTGTAAATACATACTCGCCCAGGATAGCGTCGACAACAACTTTACGGTCATTGCTCAGATGGGGGATGGTAAATTAAAGTCCATCACTTTGGTCGACCGGGATGGCAACTACATGGAAGTTAACGATGCAACCGCTCTCAAAGTCAACAACAAACCCGTGGAGTATCCCCAACACTTGCCCGGTCTTCATGCCTGGCGCAAGTTCCACACGGTTTATCTGCACTCCGTTTACGGCGTAACCGTTGTCTGTACGACGGACCTGAAGGTCTGCCAGGTGCTCGTCAACGGTTTCTACACGAGCAAGACGCGCGGTCTTCTGGGTAACGGCAATGCCGAGCCCTATGATGACTATCTGCTGGTCGATGGAACACTCGCCTCTGATTCCGCTGCCCTGGGCAATGATTACGGCGTGGGCAAGTGCAATCCGGTGGCATTCAAGGAGGAAACTCAGACTAGGAATGATATTTGCAGCGAGCTCTTTGGCACTCATTCGACTTTCGCTTTGAACTACTTGGCCTTGGACGCCCGACCATATCGCAAGGCGTGCGACGTTGCCGTACAGGTAGGAATTAATCAAATGATTTACAATAATCGATTATTTTGCTTCCATTGTATCGTCAAATGTGCTGCGATTAATTGAAACATTAATCGATTATTCGATCAAATAATCGCGTCCACAGAATAAAGAATCCGGAATATTTAGCCCGAATTCAATCCGAAACAATGTCAGAAGTGGGCTAATCTCGGATTTTCTTAAACCAAGTATGAAATACTGGATTTTTTCAATCCCGAATTCAATTCTGAAATTGTTAAATTCAGGCTAAAAAGTGTTTATTAGGTAAAATGTTTTTTTAAACTTTTTTTTATTTTTTTTTAATTTTTTTTTTAAACTTTCTTTTATTTTAAAAAAAAATTTTTTTTTAATTAGTTTTTTAACTTTTTTTAAAAAAAAAAAATTTTAAATTTTTTTTTTATATTTTTTTTTAAATTTTATTTTTAAACATTTTTTATTTATTGTTTTTTTTTTAATGATGGGAATGTTTGACTGCAATTGACGGGGGGAATCGAACCCAGGTTTTTTTCAAACAGGTCGGCGACTCTAACCACTGAGCCACCGGACCAATTGAAATGAGAGAGGCCGAGAGAGAATCAAGTTATTTGTGCATATTGGCATTGCATTACACAAAATTTTAAAAAACTATAAAAAAATTAATCAATTGATCAATCGATTATTTTTATTTTTCGTCGATTAGTTGCAATTAATAATCGCGTAGCTTAAATTAAACATATGATTCAATAATTGATCAATGAATTTCTTTTACCATCCCTACAGGATGTGGCTGAAAAGGACAAGGAATCTGTGGCCTGCACCTTCGCCCTGGCCTATGGCTCGGCCTTGAAGCAGCAGGACAAACTGGCATTCCTGCCATCGCGTTGTGTCAAGTGTCAAGGACCCGTGGGCCAGCGCGAGCTCTACGAGGAGTTCACCGTGAAGACGCCGACCAACAAGGCGGACGTTGTGTTTGTCGTCGATGTGAATGTGACGCCCAAGGTGCTGGCCAATCTGGTGGCACCGGCCATCACCGAGATCCGGGACGCGCTGAAGAGCCGTGGATTCACCGACGTGCAAGTCGGCGTCATTGCCTTTGATGAATCGAAGCGTTATCCGGCGCTGCTGACCAGCGACAATGGCAAGATCAACTACAAGGGCAATGTGGCGAACGTTCAGCTTAATGGACCCAAGAACTTCTGCGACAATTGTGTCGAGCAAATTATCACGGAGAAGAAGGTGCTCGACATTTACAAACTGCTCGAGAGATTCGTAAAGACCATTGTGCCGCAGTCCGATGAGAACGCCTTCGATTTGGCCCTGGATTATCCGTTCCGTGCTGGTGCAGCCAAGAGCATCGTTGGCGTCCGCAGTGATTCCCTCGAGTACACCAATTGGGTAAGTCTAAACCAGTGGTGGGCACGCAGTGGCTCCGGGAGCAGCGGCTGCTCCCAACTCAGCTAGAATTCAAAATTCGTGCCCACCGCATAATATTTCAATTAACAAATTAAAATTAATCATTTTAAATTCGTACTTTTTCAATTTGTCCCGCAGTTGAAACTCGTTCGCGCTCATATCACCGGATCTTTGACTAAGTTCGATGGTGCTCTGCTTCATTTAATAGCACCTGTTAAGGGACTTGCTTTGGAGGGCGTACCAGCTGAGAAGCTAGTTGGTAAGTATTCAAATATACACACAAAAAAATAAGGGATATTTAGCCCGAATTCAATCCGAAACGATGTCAAAGTGGGGTAATCTCGGATTTTCTTAAACCAAGTATGAAATACTGGATTTTTTCAATCCCGAATTCAATCCTGAAATTCTTAAATTTAGGCTAAACAATTTGTATTAATTATAATGCTTTTCGTTACATTTAAACTTTTTTTTTAAAAGTTTTTTTTAACGTATTTTTATCTTTTTTTTTAATTTTTTTTTTAACATTTATATATTTTTTTTTATACTTGTTTTTTTAAACATTTTATTGGGGGGAATTGAACCCAGACTTTTTTCAAACTGAGTCGGCGACTCTAACCATTGAGCCACCGGACCGGTTGAAATGAGAGAGGCCGAGAGAGAATTTTCCTTCCGCGCTCAGCAAATGTGTATTTTCCCATTTTAATCCCGATACAGGCTTGATTATTCAGCGTAATCCTGAATACATACTTAAAAAATGCGAGCTTAAATTAAGTATTTTATACTTGATTTTAGAATTTCATTTTTTTTCTGTGTATATTTAATAAACACTTTTTTTTTGCAGGATTCAATGCACGTTTAGTTGCGACTTTGGATGGCAAGGATAACAAGAAGCGACCCAAGCTGCAGTTTGAGAATGATATGGGCATCGACTTTGTGCTCAACAATGGGGGCTGGGCATTTGCCACACAGAACTTTGACAAGTTGAAGGCCGCCGATCAGAAGAAGATGCTCAACCAGGTCACATCCTCCATTGCCGACACACTGTTCAAGACCGAGATAGTCAGTGAATGCACCTGTGAGACCGCCGAGGGACTATTTGGTCAGCACCATTGCGTCATTAAGTCGACCAGCTTTGTGCCAAATAAGAAGGTCAAGGCCGCGTGAAACCAACCCAGCCATTTCTATATATAATATTATATCAAATGATTGATGACATTACTTTTTAACTGCATTTTTTACCTAAGAAATCTTTAATTCTCAGTTAAGTTATTAAAACCGCTTACAAATGAAACGTTCAATGAACCAGAGTTTTATTTATTTGTTTATTTAATGTCAACTAAGAGCAGTTGACCAATTAAGTGAAAATTAAAGTATAAATAAATAAATATAAAAATTAAATTAAATTAAACTGCAAAGATAAAAAGGTAATTAAAAACTAAAATTTTAAGAATTGAAATAAAAATCTGGGAATATTAAAAATTATGAAATGATCCAACATTCATTGCAAGAATTGGAAAAAACCCAGAAAAACCCAGAAAAACCCAATCAGATCAAAAGTATTAGATGTAATAGATAATGATATTACAAGTAATATAAATTAGTAATGTTAGGGATTTCTTAGTGTTGATGTCGTTACTGTTATTAATGTTGTTCACTGCTTGAGTTTCTCAACATTTCACCCACTGAAGTACCAGGCAAACAGAATCAGCAGCAGGTGGATAATTAGATTTCACATTTATTAGTCAGCATAAAAGTATGCTTTGATTATAATGCATAATTCGATTTCACATTTATTAAAGTCAGCATAAAAGTATGCTTTGATTATAATGCATACATAAGAATGTTTACTGGTGAGTATATTATTATTTAACGGCCTTGCGTTAAAATGACTTAATTTACGGATAGACATTAATGGACTACTAATTAATTATATGAGAGTTGATTAACACATTTGACTGGAATGTATACGAGTGATAATAACTACGAGAATTCTAATAATTATGTATAAATAATAACAAGCTGTTCTATCTTAGAGAACCTTAGTTCATGCGATTTGTCAAAACTTGAACGCGACGAGCATTGCAGCTTTTGCACAAAACATGATCATCCAGTGGATAGCATCCTCGTCCGTCCGCTTCCGAGGATAGTAAGAGGCCACAGTCCTGAATGGGTAAGTGGGTAAATATTAATGCATTTCATTTTGAATATATGGGCTTGATTAAATGATGATTCACCTCGCATTTATAGCATTCCAAGTGAAAGCTTCGATCTAGCGCCACTACGCGCACAGTTTCCTCTTGACCGGGCTCTGGCAAAATGGGCTCTTTACACACACAGCAGCGAGGGGCAAATTTTCTAAATTTTAAAAAAAGAAATCCGACAACAGTTACTTTAAAAATATATAACGACACGCTTAATCAAAACCTCTTCGGTTATAAGAAAATGTTAAAAGCTTTTTAGACATATTCGATTGATTGACATATTTTCTACACTTTAACAATTAATTAATAACCAAATATTATCCCAAAATGACTACAAATTATGTTAAGAGTTGAAAAGAAATCGACATTTGAGTTTATCACATTGATATAGTGTTCCTTTGGCAGCTATATGATATAGTGGTCCGATTTTAACCAATTTTGTTTAGGATATATAGGTCCATTCCAGATGTATATTCTGTCAGATTGGTTGAGATATCTCAATCAACAAAAGTTTTTCATACTAAAACTTGATTTTCATCTGATCGTTCCTATGACTGCTATATGATATAGTTGTCCGATCAGTAATTTTTATTTTGAGCGAAAAAAATAAAAATCATAAATAATGATTATTTGTAAGTTTTATTTTTTCGCTCAAATCTAATTATTATCATTGAAGAAATTCTCTAAACATTTTTTAATAATCATTACTGTGTAATTTTTATAATATTACTTAAAATGATTACGGTCTCTGATAATTAATAATAAATTTAATTTAATAAAATGCACAAATATACGTAAGTACAAGAGTGGAAACCTACTTGTGAAAATCAGCAATGCAGTAATTTTGATTAGTCGCATCCACTGTAAATGGAATTGCTGAAAAGTAGAAATCAAATGTTGAATCTTACATTTGATAATGATTAAAATAAACGCGACTTTATTTTCTTACCATCCAAACTATTGCCACAGACAACACAAGTGAAGCATTGCGGATGATACGGCTTGCCGGTGGCCCTCAATATCCGCTCCAAAATTGGCTTCAGGCAAACAGAACACTTCTCCAAGGTCTGCAGATAATCAAATTCACAGAAGGGATTACCTTCCAGCGCATAAAATGGTTTTCCCTGCAGATTTATTTGGCATTCGGTGCAAGTGAAACACGAAATGTGATAAATTTGATCCATTGCCGTGCAGCCGCTGTTCTCGCCCAAAACGCGTTCGCCGCATTTGAAACAACGCCCTTTAGAGACAAAACAAACATAATAAGATACTACAAATAATGAAATTGATAATTACAGTTTGTCAAGAAACACTTTACACACCCTTAAAAATGTAAAATATTTACTTTAAATAAGAAAATAATAGCTTATTATATATATTTGAAAAGGTCGTTTAAATTCCGATTGAATGACACAAAACTTTCCTTAACCCATTGAGTACCCTTTGAAAATTTCAAACTTATGTAAAAGTCACTTTTCAAAACTTCTTTCCTCGATTTTTCACAAAAAATATTTTGATGCAAAAAAATTCTTGGAACAATTCTAAGAGTAACTGCAAAAAAAATTTTCAAAAAATATTTTTGCTAGTATTTTTTAAAGTTTTTTGAAATACTAATTGACAATTTTACCCATTTTTCCTCATTTTCATGCAAAAAGTGCCTTTTTTGCAGTTTTCAAAAAATTATAAAAAATACTAGCAAAAATATTTTTGAAAATTTGTTTTTGCAGTTACTCTTAGAATTGTTCCAAGAATTTTTTTGCATCAAAATATTTTTTGTGAAAAATCAAGGAAAAAAGTTGAAAAAGTAGACTTTGGCAAAAGTTCAAAATATTCCATGGGTACTCCATGGGTTAAGTAAATTTTTGCATCATTCGAACGAAAATTAAATAACCTTTCCAAATATATATAATAAGCTATTATTTTCTAATTTAAAGTCAAAATATTAAGGGTGTGCAAAGTGTTTCTTGACAAACTGTAAATGACATACCATAACTCTCAACTTCATTCGTCGAATCAATGGGTGTTAAATGGTAATTGCTTTGATTCTCGACAGCTGCATCCCTTTGCGAATAACTTATGCTATTTGGATCAATACTTTCATCAATAGCTCCAATTCCTCCACTGCAGTACATGGGACTATTTTCATTGCCCCCACATGTCGAATTGATCGGTATATTGCTTTGATTGACATTCGCATACATATTATAATTAGCTCGTAATGAGATATCGGTAGGCGGACGGGGATTAATTGGCTCATATATCGAATCATATGTAGAAGAGCTCTAAAAAGACAAAGAACAAAACAAATAATCAGAAGCAATTCAACTTTTTACATGACCAATTAAAGCAAAGTACACTCATGGAAAAAATAATAGGTGCACTCTTTCTTTTACTATAACAGCTATTGTAAGTCAAGTCTTCAAATTTAAAAATATATTTGGAAAGGTCATCTAAATTCCGTTTGAATGATGCACAACTTTCCTTAACCCATTAAGTCCCCATTGAAATATTCGAATTTTAAAAAAGTCAACTTTCAAAACTTTTTTCCTCGAATTTTAAAAAAAAATGTTGGGATGCAAAAACATTCTTCAAACAATTTTAGGAGTGACGGCAAAAGAAAATTTTCAAAAATCTTTTCGCTTATATTTTTTTATAATTTTTTGGAAATTGCTTAAAATGCACTTATGGTATGAAAATGTCGAAAAAGCAATTTGAGCAATTTTCAAAAAATTATAAAAAACATAAGCGAAAAGATTTTTGAAATTTTTTTTTGCAGTTACTAATAGAATTGTTTCAAGAATTTTTTTGCCTCAACAAATTTTTTGTTAAAAATCGAGGAAAAATGTTTTGAAAGTTGACGTTTTTTAAAATTCGAATATGTCAATGGGTACGTAATGGGTTAAGGAAAGTTATGCGTCATTCAAACGGAATTTAGATGACCTTTCCAAGCATATTTTTTAAATTTGAAGACTTGACTTACAATAGCTGTTGTACTTATTAATTTGGCCAGCAGTGTAACTGTATTTTATGTACCTGAGATAATCCGCCATATCCATAATAGTCCGCGCATGATTTGCTTTGATAATACTAAAATTTATAAAAATAAATAAAAATGAAGTGAATGGAGCACCTTAAAAAATCTGTGATTCCTGTGTTTACCTTGGGAGTTGTGTTCTGTGCATAATGGTTTGCATAGTTGCCGTGTGAAACGACGGGCATCGCCAGTTGAGTTGCATTATTTTCTTGTAGATTTGCTGGTGCCTTGTTGAAAACGTCACTAGCGCGCCGCAGCTCGCTGTAAGAGGAGCTAACTGGACTTGGTGGCGGTGGCAGCTCATCATCGAAATCCTTTTTCGACAGCGAGTTCGTAAAAATTGAGAGTTGTCCAGGCAACGACGGCTCCATGGCTGAAATTGGACTTAAATCTTTAAAGGCAAAAATATGTATTAAATGCATACCTGTTAAATAATGATTAGCAATCATAATCATTAGTAATTAGATTATGTTTGTTTAAAAGTCGAACCAGTGATTTAATTACGATTATTTTGAGTTTTGCCCAATTATTTAATGATTACGATTAGAAAAAATAGAAGAAAAAAATCTACAAATATTACGATTATTCAAAATAATCAGAAAAAATCTAAAATAATCTAAAATAATCATTTTGAGTATTTCAGATTATTTTTTATTTTTTCTGAATATTTCTGATTTTTTGTTTGTGAAAATCTAAAATAATTTGGATTTTTACCAAATATTCATAAATAATCTAAAAAAATCTAAAATAATCAGAAAAAATCAAAAATATTCCGAAATATGTACTCAGAAAGATTATTTTAGATTTTTTCTGATTATTTTAATAATTGTAATAATTTTAGATTTTTTTATATAAATAATTGTTTTGGGTATTTCGGATTATTTTTTATTTTATCTGATTATTTCTGATTTTTTGATTGTGAAAATTTAAAATAATTTGGTTTTTTACCTAATATTCATAAATAATCTAAAAAAATCTAAGATAATAATCAGAAAAAATCAAAAATAATCAGAAATACTCAGAAAGATTATTTTTTAATAATTTTAGATTATTTTTTTTATTTTTTCTAATCGTAATCATTAAATAATCACAAACTTTTCAACAGTGAATTATATAATCACTACGATTATTTCTCATAAATAATCCAATTGATTAGTAATTCTAATCGAAGCTTAAGAGGCATGATTAAATGTATCTGAAATATGACTTGGACTTACTTTTTGGCGGACATGCTTGTTGTATATTTGAATATAGTGTATTAGCACTATTTTCGGAACGTGTCGATAAATGCATGTATTTGGGTTTGTTCTGATCTGGGCATGTTTTCAAATTGTTGTAAATTGAAACATTTTGATTGCTCAAGTTGCGCCCACTCAGCGATGTCGAGGATAGTTTGGGGATGCTGGTGACTAGTTGTTCCGCTGGCTGAGCCTTGTTGTTGGATCCCAACAGTCCTCGCTTCTCCATCTGCAGTTTGTGGTACGCCAGGGCCTCCAGTTGTTGCTCCAATACAGCCGGATTGTCCAGCGTCGACGATTGGCTGCCGCTGGAATTTTCAGCACTATTTTTTGTTGCATAAATTGGCGGCTGTTTGCGCAAAAGTATCTCAGTTTTCAGATCAGATTTGTTGGCACCCAACTCCAAACTATGCAGCGGTTGCGAATATAATGGCTCTCGAGTATCTGTCACCAGTTTGCTGAGGGGCACCTGAAAGAAAACATAATATATTTAATATACAGTCGAACTTCCCTAACTCGAACTTCCCTAACTCGAAGTCTCTCTAACTCGAACAAAATCGAGTGGCAATACAAGGCAAATTTCATACAATTCTACTTCCCTAACTCGAAGTCTTCCCTAACTCGAACTTTTTTCGTGGATAATGGTGATTCGAGTTAGGGAAGTTCGACTGTATTTAATTATTTGTTGTTTGTTGATTTCAACCAGTGTTGCCAATTTAGCTATTTTCCCGACAGATTTAGTGGGCTGCAACTGGCAAATGCGGGATGAATTGTAAAACAGCGGGTAGCGGGAATTTTAGCTACTTTAAAAATAATTGTAGCTTTTTAAAACATCTGGCATCTCTACTTATATACTTTGTAGTATTTTTTTCATTAAGTACCCATGGAAAATTTCTTCTTGGAAAATATTTTAATGCAAAAAGAAAAATAATTATTAAAACAATTCTAAGAGTGATTGAAAAAATTTTAGATATAACTTTGCTAGTATTTTTTATGATTTTTTGAAAATTGCTAAAAAGCCACTTTTTGTATGAGAAGGAAAAAGGAGGAAAAAAAGGATAAAATAGTCATTTTTAGCTTATTTTAAAAATTCATACAAAAATATTAGCGAAGAGATTATTCAATTTTTTTTTTTGAATTCACTCCTAGAATTGTTTGAAGATTTTTTTGCATCAAAATATATCAAAAACACTAGATTAAATCAATAAAAATATCGTTTTACTACTCTAGCGTTTTTTTTAGCTATCAACAAATTTGTTTAAGCTATTTTCAGCTTTTTTCAAAGGCTATTTTGGCTTTTTTATGTCCAGAAGAGTTTGCAACACTGATTTGAACATCACTTCACAAAATGTAATCATGCAATTCACTTTTATTTTTATCAGTGTACCTGAGGCATTTCCATTGATTTCCGAAAAGGTTTTGGCGGAATTGTTGGTGCCATTTTGGTCTTGCCATGGAGATTGCATTGTTCCGCGGACACTTTCTGCTGCAGGTTCTCCACCAGGGCTGCCACCTTCCCGGTTCGCACATATCCTTCGTCGTCGCTCCTGTTCAGTGTTGTTAATTGCCGTAATTGCTCCTCCAAGGAATCCATTGTGCACAAGCCACGCCTCGCCCGATTGATTGATGCTTCGTCTTCGCTGACAAAGCAGACAAGTCTCTTGGAGTGTATATAGCCGCTATATCCGCGTTAACATCTACTAGGTTTATATAAAGACATGATATTTCTCCAAACAACAGTCTGCAAAATAAATTTGTATAAAAAGTAGAGTTGTGTCGCGTTTCGTTCTGCAAAAAGTTCAAATGAACGAGTCATTGAAATGAACGGATGAACTTATTCAGTCAATCATGAACTAAATCGTTCAGTTCGCAGTTGGTCAGTAATTTTCTTTTAAAAAAGTTTTAAATTTCTTAGGGCCGTTTTTTCAATGTCTCAATAAAGTTAAAAACAGTAGTAGCTCACATAGGATTATTAGTCATGAGATATATGGGTTAAACCAAATCTAAAACGTTTCCCGGAATACCATTATTGTTATTTCTGCCACAATTGCCAAGGCTGCCACCTTTTTTTTTTGCAAAGGCAATCAGCTGTTTAATGCAGAACGAAAACGACACAACAACAATTAAAACAAATAATTAAAAAGAAACCGGGAAATAAATGGACTGAAATACGGAAAACAGCTCAGCAGCACATATTCAAACGATATAAATAGCAGCGGAATGTCCGGACACCGGATTGGCCCCAATCTGTGAAGGTTTTTGCAATACCCTGTGAAAAAGTACGTCTGCAAATCTTTCAGCAAGTTGTTGTTTTGACAAAGAATACAAACATAATTAAACCCAATAAATCACATTATTTGGTTTTTAAATTGTTATAGATAAGCAAGAAGAAATCAATGAATTGCGTTGTCAAAATAATTACTTGACGTGACATCTCCCTGGCATCTTAAAACGTATGTGTGTATGTATGTATGTGTGTAGGTGTAAAAACGAATGGTGCATTTACACTAGTTGATGTCAACTTGGTCAATCCTAGTGTGAACAGCTGTCAACTTGATCAACTGTTGCGTTGACAGTAGATTGACATTGCGAAAAACGTCAATTGTTGCTCTGAATGTAACATAAACATAGGTAAACACTGTGTCAACAGTTGAAGACACTATGAAAATGAGTTGGCAGCCCGGTTTTTTTTTGTCAACTCAGTCAACTAATGTAAGCACAAGAAATGCGTTGACATTGAATATCAATTGTTGATATAGGTAGAATTGACCAGCTTGTCAACTAGTGTAAATGCACCATAATTTATTGCCGATCAGCGACTAGGAAATATCCTACGATGTTTAGCTTTTATTCTCACTAAAAGAATCTGTAATGAGAGAGAGCTTTTGCTCTCCATAAATTAATTTCACCAATTCCACCATGTACTAAATGATATTTATTGTTTTTTCTGCAAGTGACAAATAATACTATTTAATGTAAAGTGTGTTTTCATTTATTTAAACAGCACATGTTTTATTATCGATAATTTTAACGTAAGATTTAAAAGCCTCGAGTTGTTGTTGGTGGAAGGAGGAGGAAAAAGCTTTTGGTCAGTCGGCGGCCATGCGCCAAAAAAGTGGAGACTTTCTCTCGGCCTTTCTCTACACTGCGTTAGAGCGAATATACAAATATACAAATGTGAGAGCATAGAGGCGACCTGGGATACAGAAATGTAAAGTATATGTATATGTATACGTATGTATGTATATAGATGTGCAATTCTATAGCATACTCCTGATGCTGCCATCGTCAGTATTGAATTCGCTTTCCCAACCAACGGACGTTCTCGATACAAAATACAATACTTAGTACATACATACATACACATGTACATGTACGTACGTATGTATATAAGTCGCGTGTCGCCTGCTCCCGTTAACCGTGTATATATGTATATAAATATACAATAGTGTAACACATTTCATATATACATATATAATGATTGCTCAATGGATACATACATTTACTTTTATATCATAAGTGAACTACATACATATGGATAATGTGTATATTCCCATTTATTAGATATATGTATGTATGTATGTATGTATGTATGAAGATATTTGCATCGTTGAAGGAAACCGACGAATACATTTCTACACACACATGCATACATACATATGTATGTGTGTATGTATGTATGTATTTATGAACGTTTTTATGTTAAATTTACCGCTGTTTATTATCGCAACCACGGGAGAGATTCATATATAAATATAGCATACATACATATACATATACGTATATAAAATGTTTCCATATACATATATTCAATTTCTATATGCGTGGGTATTTTTCACATAAGTGCGTGTGTGTGTGTGTGTGTGTGAATTATAGAAAGTATATTCATACATATGTATGTGTGTCCATTTGGAATAATGTACATACATACACTAGTCGGCATATTTATTTTGACAACATTTAAAATTAAATCTACTCGTTATTTGAACCTATTTCATGTACATTTTGGCATCAATGGAAAGGTCATTTCAATTCCGTTTGAATGATACAAAACTTTTCTTAACCCATTAAGTACCCATTGAAAATTTTGAATTTAAAAAAACGCCAATTTCAAAACTTTTTTCCTCGATTTTTTTCAAAAAATTTTTTGATGCAAAAAAATTCTTCAAACAATTCTATTAGTGACTGCCGAAACAGTTTTTAAAAAATCTCTTCGCTAGTAATTTTTATAAATTTTTGAAAAATGCAAAAAAGGCACTTTTTGTATGAAAAGGAGAAAAAAGGGGTTAAAATAGTCATTTTTAGGAGTTTTCAAAAAATTATAAAAAATACTAGCGAAGAGATTTTTTAAAAATTGTTTCGGCAGTCACTAATAGAATTGTTTGAAGAATTTTTTGCATCAAAAAATTTTTTGAAAAAAATCGAGGAAAAAAGTTTTGAAATTGGCGTTTTTTTAAATTCAAAATTTTCAATGGGTACTTAATGGGTTAAGAAAAGTTTTGTATCATTCAAACGGAATTGAAATGACCTTTCCATTGATGCCAAAATGTACATGAAATAGGTTCACATAACGAGTAGATTTAATTTTAAATGTTGTCAAAATAAATATGCCGACTAGTGTATATTAAGTACATAAATTCATATCTACATATATCTATATTTATACATATGTCATATATATATTTCATTTCTATATACATACGTATTAATACATGTAAAATTGCAAAGATGTGTTCAATAGCAGACATATGTACATACATATGTACAACCATATGCATGTACATACATACATACATACATACTATATAGTATGTCAAGTAATTTTGTTAGCAACGAGAAAATTTTGTTTTAAATTACATTTTAATACTTTATTTTACATTACAAATTGGGTGTAATTATTTAACAAATAAATTATACGATAAATTAAATATCTGAATTGTTAATATTGCTAAAAACAATTAAATTACTTGACTATCTGTTCTATATACATATACATATATTGATATTTCAGTCGTTCCGGTCCGTTTAAGCCTCGCCCAATTTCCTAAGGACAGCAATTAAATACATATGTACATATGCATGCGTACATATAAATCGTACATACTCACTTACAGTTTGTCAAGAAATTCTTTACACTCCCTTCAAAATTTAATATTTTGACTTCGATTAAATTCCGTTTGAATGACACAAAACTTTCCTTAACCCATTAAGTACCCTTCGAAAATTTCGAACATATGTAAAAGTCGCTTTTCAAAACTTTTTTCCTCGATTTTTCACAAAAAATATTTTGATGCAAAACAATTCTTGGAACAATTTTAAGAGTAACTGCAAAAGAAAATTTACAAAAATATTTTTGCTAGTATTTTTTAAAACTTTTTGAAAATTGAAATGGAGGAAAAAGTGGCTAAAATAGCCATTTTCAGGAGTTTTAAAAAATTATAAAAAATACTAGCAAAAATATTTATGTAAATTTTTTTTTGCAGACACTATTAAAATTTGTTGAAGAATTTTTTTGCATTCCAACATTTTTTGTAAAAAATCGAGGGTAAAAGTTGAAAAAGTAGACTTTTGCAAAAATTCAAAATATTCCATGGGTACTCAATGTGTTAAGGAAATTTTTGCATCATTCGAACGAAAATTAAATGACCTTTCCAAATATATATAATAAGCTATTTTTTTTTATTATTTAAAGTCAAAAAATAACATTTTAAGGGAGTGTAAAGAATTTCTTGACAAAGTGTACAGGAAAATATCTTTTAATTGATCTGTACATATTCCCTTACTTGGTTTCTTGTTTAAGCGTAGTACGCTCTAGCTGAAAACATTTTGGACGCTCGAAATGTTCGATGTTTTGAAGTCCGGCCTTACAAACTTCAGTGTGACAGCATAATACCAAAAATCACTAAAAAGTTGAGAGATTGTTGGTCTTTTGCTGCTGTGGTCACACTGTTGCGTCAGCTGTGCACAACAAATAAACAAAACAAATAAATAACATAGAGCACAACAAAATAGAGAAAATTGACCAAATAGACATGATTTGAGAAGTGGCAGCGACTAATACCCTATTTATTAAACTAAAAATTATTGATTATAAAAATCAAGTCAATATGTTTTTTTTTCGGTCAAATCTCACAATATTGGCCTCTGTTGCACCTCTTCAATCAGTCTAATTCGCTCTTTGTGTTCAAAGATCTCAATTCGGCTTTTATTTTGCTGCTTGTTGGTCGCCATTTCTGTTCAAAAAAATTTTGACCTTTCAAAACATCGATTGAATCGTTGTTTTGAAAGGTCAAAATAAAGCTGCCATCTGTTGACCAAACAGTGTTGTAAAATGCCAGAAAATATTCTGAGCTGCCCATATTTAGGTACAGCGTACATACGTTTAGAAATGGCCTTACAAAATAATTTCGAGCATGTTTGCAACCCTTTTTTTTATATGGAGTTTTGGCCTTGCAAAAATATTTTCGGCTAGAGCGTACTATGCTTTATTATAGTTGGTTTCTTAGCCCAAGTTAAAAAAATTCAGAAAAAAATTGAGTTTCGTTGCGATTTCAAAAATATGCAAGTACAGCCATTTTTAGGATTTTCACAAAATTATAAAAAATACTAGCAAAAATATATTTGAAACATTTTTTTTGCAGTCACTCTTAGAATTGTTTGAAGAATTTTGCTGCATCAAAATATTTTTTGGAAAAAATCGAGGAAAAAAGTTGAAAAATTGACTTTTTTTCAAATTCAAAATTTTTGATGGTTTAAAGAATTTTTTGCATCATTAGAACGGGATTTAACTGAATAAAAGTTTAATATAAGAAATTCGCATCAAAACATCTTTCTTATCCGCAAATTTGACAAATGTATGCTGTATGAAGACATTTAGTGGTTCACTGTATGTCAACTTAATTACTTGACATACTGTAGATTCACATGTCCTGAATTTGTTTGTACATGCAGACATACATACATAGTTTCAAATAAATTTGTTTGCAGTGATTGTACTAAATTTTATGTACAAAATTTTAAAATAGAAAAAAACATTAAATTTATATTCAAAATAAATTTAAAAGGAGAATGCGACTGCTGTATATGTATATACACATGTACATACATACATACATATATTTTCGCATCCTTAGCATTAAAATGAACAGAAGTTAATCGCAAATACATACATACATACATACATACGTATATTCCCTTACACTTTTTGATACTCCAGTATATACAAGAAACATATACATAGGTACATATGTAGGATATGTGTATACCGTGTATTTGTATGTATGTATGTGCTCTTATATTTTGATTACCTCCCTCCCTCCCTCCCTGCGGTAGATATTACTGGCAATTGGAATAACGGTGGAAAATTCATGCGCAGCGCAAATGGAATGGAATATGGAATATGGAAGCGAGAGAGAGAGAGAGAGAGAGTAACCAGCCTGTCTGTATGTATGTATGTATGTATGTTTATGTAAACCAACGTACGCATATACAGTATGTCAAGTAACTGTTTTGACAAAATCATAAAAGTTAAATAAAATAAAATATAATAAAATAAAAAACCACAAAAAAAAGAATTTATTTTATTTGAAAATATAATGTAAAATTATTTAATAATGTGATCAAATTTACTTGGTTAACTGTATATGAATATATGTACATACGTTCATGGTATGTATACATGCACCTGTGATTGTTTTTGTCTGCATACATACATACAAAACTGTATGTACAGTTATCAGTTAACATACATACATACATACATACATTCGCAACAAGTTAAATTGTCGAGTTTCCTTCGAGTCGAGTTTGCTTTGCAGTTAAAATACTTGCATAATCGGTTTTATATAGTTTTTTAGTCAGTAATTGTTTTGACAATTCAAACTATTCATATAATTGTCTTTTACTATTTTATAAAATCAGTTAAACCCTTAACAAATTTTATTTATACATATTCTTGGCTGATTTCCAGTCAAACCTTCTTCTGGGAAAGATTAAGTAACAATTTGTCCACTTTTTTAAGATTAACTAATAAAGAAAGTGCTGCTCAAGACATAAGTATAAATAGGAGGGACAATGTATCTTTTTCCACTTTGGTAAGAAATTGAATCCTTGACCAATTGATGGCCAAGTGAAAAGCGGATTGTACCCTTGACCCTTGTGTTCCGCTCCCTTCTTTGACAAATGATATAATTATCAATCGTTTCTTTTGTCATTTGCACAGTAGTTAATTTAACCGAAATTGAAAGCTCCATCAAAGGGAAAAATCGATGAATAGTAGAAGGGGTTGACTTTTCTAAAATTAAAGTACATTGATTCATCATTCTAGATCTATCAAACATAAGAAAACTACACAGATAAAAAAATCAGGGATATTTAGCTCGAATTCAATCCGAAACGATGTCAGAAGTGGGCTAATCTCGGATTTTCTTAAACCAAGTATGAAATACTTGATTTTTTCAATCACGAATTCAATCCTGAAATTCTTAAATTCAGGCTAAATAATTTGTATTAATTATAATGTTTTTCGTCACATATATATTTTGTTTTTAAACGTTTTTTTTTTTGAAACTTTATTTTTAAAAATATTTGTTTTTAAACATTAATTTTTTAAAATTTTTTTTAATAGATATTTTTTTTTTAAATATTTTTTTAAAATTTTTTTATTTCACCTTTTTTTTATTGACGGGGGGAATCGAACCCAGACTTTTTTCAAACTGGAGTCGGCGACTCTAACCACTGAGCCACCGGACCGGTTGAAATGAGAGAGGCCGAGAGAGAATTTTCCTCTCGCGCTCAGCAAATGTGTATTTTCCCATTTTAATCCCGATACAGACTTGATTATTCAGCTTAATCCTGAATACATACTTAACAAATGCGAGCTTAAATCAAGTATTTTATACTTGATTTTAGAATGCCTTTTTTTTCTGTGTAACAATTGTGTGTACATCACTAATTCATATCTGCTTTGTTTATCTTTATTTTCTATATTCTCTTCAGAAGCGCCAACTAATTGAGAAAGCGTCCCCTACGAAAATCAAAAGTGATTTCACGAATCGAGAGTCGAGAGAGAAACAAGCAGCGTATTCAACATAATATATATATATATATTCCAAACTACAGACATAGTCATCAACATATAGTCGGTCAAGTGCGCGACCCTTATAGACAACAACACACACAATAGATTTTCTCAAGTGTGCCATCGCGATGGCTGCTCCAGCAGCCTGTACGCGTTTTTCCGACAATTATGATATTAAAGAAGAACTTGGAAAGTATGTTAATATCATCATTTGACGCTTTTAAAGAAAGATGAATATAGTTAATACATTTGATTTGTTGCAGGGGCGCCTTTTCGATCGTAAAACGATGTGTCCAAAAATCAACGGGATTCGAGTTTGCAGCAAAGATTATCAATACCAAGAAGCTAACAGCAAGAGGTAAATTTACTTTAATTCCATTTAGAGCCATTTAGTCCATAATTAACAATTACAATTACAATTTTCCAATTACAGATTTTCAGAAATTGGAGCGAGAGGCTCGAATCTGTAGAAAATTACACCATCCTAACATCGGTATGCTACTGGATTTATATGTACACTCATGGACAAAATAATAGGTGCACTCTTACTTTTATTAAAAGAGCTATTGTAAGTCAAGTCTTCAAATTAAAAATTTATATATTTGGAAAGGTCATCTAAATTCCGTTTAAATGAATGATGGATTCGAAAATTTCGAATTTAAAAAGAATTCAATTTTCAAACCTTTTTCCTCGATTTGTTCCAAAAAATGATGGGATGCAAAAACATTCTTAGAACAATTTTAAGAGTGACTGCAAAAAAAAATTTTCAAAAATCTTTTTTTTTTTTAGCTTTTTAGCAATTTTCAAAAAATTATAAAAAATACTAGCAAAAATATTTTTGAAAATTTTTTTTTACAGTCACTATTAGAATTGTTTCAAGAATTTTTTTTGCATCAACAAATTTTTTGGAAAAAATCGAGGAGAAAAGTTTTGAAAGTTGACTTTTTTTAAAATTCGAATATTTCAATGGGTTAAGGAAAGTTATGCATCATTCAAACGGAATTTAGATGACCTTTCCAAATATATTTTTTAAATTTGAACACTTGACTAACAATAGCTGTTATAGCAAAAGAAAGAGTGCACCTATTATTTTGTCCATGAGTGTATATGAATATGGATAATGTAGATTGATTGTTTAGTTTGAATGGGAGTAATATAATATACTATTAATGATATTATCTGTTTTAAACTTTAAACACTTTCAGTTCGATTGCATGACAGCATTCAGGAGGAGAACTATCATTATCTTGTTTTCGACCTGTAAGTAACCACTCAATTCAAATCCTACCCAATAATGAGCTTGTTATTGTTAATATTAACGTTTTGGGTCTCTGTGGAATAAAGCAATACAATGACTTGACTATTGTTTATTGAGATTCATAGTTCATCCTTTCCCCTTTGAGTTCTTATTTAACTTACAATACTTGTTACAATATGTGTAATTCCCCAAAAAATCTGCACACACTTAATTACTATAATTACATATATACATGTAAGCTTAGTACTAACACAAAGTTGTTTAAAAACCACAAAACAAACATGAAATTTCAAAATACGAGTACGACTAGCGAAAAATCCAAACCAAATTGACCATGAAATGCATTTTACAGTGTAACTGGTGGTGAACTATTCGAAGATATTGTTGCACGTGAATTTTATTCAGAGGCTGATGCATCACATTGTATTCAACAAATATTGGAATCGGTCAATCACTGCCACCAGAATGGTGTGGTGCATCGAGATCTCAAGCCAGAGAATTTACTATTGGCTAGTAAGGCAAAGGGTGCAGCTGTGAAACTCGCTGACTTTGGTCTAGCCATTGAAGTACAAGGCGATCACCAGGCATGGTTCGGATTTGCCGGCACTCCCGGCTATCTGTCGCCCGAGGTGCTGAAGAAGGAGCCGTATGGCAAATCGGTAGATATATGGGCATGCGGTAAGCAAAAAACAAAACAATACCACATTTTATACAGTTTGTCCAGAAACACTTTACACACCCTTAAAAATGCAATATTTTGACTTTAAATGAAAAAATAATAGCTTATTATATATATACAGTCGAACTTCCCTAACTGGAATCACCATTATCCACGAAAAAAGTTCGAGTTAGGGAAGTATAATTGTATGAAATTTGCCTAGTATTGCCACTCGATTTTGTTCGAGTTAGAGAAACTTCGAGTTAGGGAAGTTCGAGTTAGGGAAGTTCGACTGTATTTGGAAAGGTCATTTAATTTTCGTTCGAATAATGCAAAAATTTCCTTAACCCATTGAGTACCCATGGAATATTTTGAATTTTTGCAAAAGTCTATTGCAAAAAAAATGTTCAAAAATATTTTTGCTAGTATTTTTTAGAATTTTTTGAAAACTGCAAAAATTCACTTTTTGCATGAATATTACGAAAAATGGGTACAAATTTTTATTTTTAGGATTTTCAAAAAATTTTAAAAAATACTACCAAAAATAAATTTGAAAATTTTATTTTGCAGCTACTCTTAGAATTGTACCAAGAATTTTTTTGCATCAAAGTATTTTTTGTGAAAAATCGAGTGAAAAAGTTTTGAAAAGTGACTTTTACATAAGTTCGAAATTTTCGAAGGGTACTCAATGGGTTAAGGAAAGTTTTAAGTCATTCAATCGGAATTTAAACGACCTTTCCAAATATATATAATAAGCTATTATTTTCTTATTAAAAGTCTAAATATTAAATTTTTAAGGGTGTGTAAAGTGTTTCTTGACAAACTGTATGTTTACTGTAAGACAATGATGTTTAACCCATATTATAATGCTTTTATTTTTTTATATCATTCATTAACTTTCTTTACTTTAATTTTATTTACATACGTATACAGGTGTCATTCTTTACATATTGCTTGTTGGCTATCCGCCTTTTTGGGACGAGGATCAACATCGACTGTACTCACAAATCAAGGCTGGAGCGTACGATGTAAGAGCTTTAGTTACTCTTAAATGCAGGGATTAAAACCGAAACAAATATTGGTATCGATTTCAGTTACGGTTTCGGTTATGTTTGGATTTAGGTTTTCGGTTATCGGTTATTTCTTTAAATAAATATAATTATATTTATAATATATGTAATGATAATTAAATAGGCAAAAATAGAAAAGAAACTCAAAAGTAATATATAAAACTGATAACAAAATATCAGAGATCGCAAACAAGACTTAGAAGTCGGAAAAAATCAAAACATATCAAAATTTATCGTTGATAATTATTTTTAACTTGTTTTTTAAATTTGTATAATAAAAATTGAAAATCAAACATGCTTTTAAAATTGTATTTAAAAGTTACACCATAATTCTTATTTGCAATTTTTAAAATAACAATCAGAAATAAAACTTTTTTCAATTTGTATAATACATACATATATTATTTATTTAAAACCGAAATTAACCCTTATAAATAAAATGAATTTTTTCGGTTCACAGAGTTTCGGTTTTCAGGTTTCGGCAAATAAAAATATTTTTTTTTCGGTTCCGGTTTCAGTTACGGCTTTAAATTTCAATCGGTTTTTATCGGTAAAAGATTACGGTTTCGGTTAGGGCTTTAATCCCTGATCTTAAATGCTATTCCTATGTTTAATTAAATTTCTGAAATATTATTTCTATTTTAGTATCCTTCGCCAGAATGGGACACTGTCACGCCAGAGGCTAAAAATTTAATTAATCAAATGCTCACTGTAAATCCAAATAAGCGAATAACAGCTGCCGAAGCCCTCAAACATCCATGGATTTGTGTACGTATTCGCATTCGCCTTCTAAATGAATTTCGATTCAAGTTCATATTGGAATTTTGTTTCTCAAAAATATTAGCAACGGGAACGTGTGGCTTCTGTAGTCCATCGCCAGGAAACAGTGGACTGTCTCAAGAAATTCAATGCTCGTCGCAAGCTTAAAGGTGCTATTCTAACAACAATGCTGGCCACCAGGAACTTCTCCAGTATGTTTATAAATATATGTAAATACTTTTATAAATCGAATCATCTCAATCTCAATCTCACTCAAAGGCAGAAGCATGATCACTAAGAAAGGGGACGGATCTCAGGTGAAGGAATCAACCGATTCGTCTAGCACAACTCTGGAGGACGATGATGTCAAGGGTAAATATTTACAGTTGCATTTAACTTACAGATAAAGAAACGATCCAGATCGGCAAATATAATATTCATTGATATTCGATAGATTTAATCTCGCGGCTGTCTGTCAGTATATAGAAAGGAGCGAGGCAAATTGTTAGGCATAAATATCAGTCAAGTCATCCAAATTACATAATTTAAATACCGAAGATATCTTAATTACTAATGAGTTACTAAACGATCCAAATAAGATCTGTTTTCTGTTTTTCGTTTTCGTTTCCCGTTTTTTTTGTTTTCTAAAGAGGCTATATATAATTCAATTGTTCATACATTTTTGAAATTTTGCTATTTATACGCATGCGTACTTAATTTTGCTATTCAATGTCGTTAATAGCTGTCGTATATTATTTATATTGCCTGTGACTTTTGCTTTCTTATTTCATTTCCTTTTTCCGTTGGCCCATGTTTTATATAAAGTCATAGTAAATAATCTAACCCAAAGTTAGTCGTGATAAAAAGTCGAAATCGATACATCATCGATCTAAGAACCATGTCAACATTTATTTGACAAAGATCAAAATAAGCAGGGACCGTAACGATTATACTTTGTAAAATATAAATTATTAAATAAAAGTTATTTGTTGATTTTTATCAAAAAAAATTAATGAAAAATCTTATTTTTCGATCTAAATAAAAAAAATGATAAAATCATAGTTAAATTTCAAATTTTATTTAAAAATTATAATTTGACTCTTATTTTCAATTTTTATTTTAGCAATTGAAAATAAAAGTTATTTTTCAATTTTTATTATAAAAATTGAAAATAATAATTTTTTAACTTTTATTATAAAAGTTGAAAATAAGAATTACTCAATTACAATTTTTATAAAAAAAAAATTAAAAAATAATTTTTATTTTCAATTTTTATTTAAGAATTATAGAGTTATAGAGTTATAAAAGTTATTTTTAAATTTGTATTATAAAAATTAAAAATAATTTTTATTTTCAATTTTTATTATAAAATTTAAAAAAAAACCTTTTATTTTTAATTTTTATTATACAAATTAAAAATTAACTTTTTTCCATAATTTTTAAATAAAAATTGAAAATAAAAATTAATCTAGTTTCTCATAACTCTTATTTGCGGCCCCTGAAAATAAGTTGCTCGGATGAAGAATCAAAAACTAAGTTTCATATAAACACATTTCGCAATATAACGAAGAAACACCGAATTTCCTTTTAATAACTACATATTTATTTATTTTCATGATTAACTCTAGCACATCTTTTTTTATATAAAGTTTTTTCGTTGTTGCACAAACTTTACCAAACTTTTGAAAGCAATAAAAATGAGATACATATTTATAAAATTCACTCCTCCTTGTGTATTTGCGTGGTGTTTTGTATTTTTGGCCATTTGAGAATAATATTGTCGAATCGACACGCAATTACACACTGACTATACGAAAAGTTCGAGTCACAACACAATTGCATTTTAAATTATGAAATTTATATATTTTTTTTAGAAGATAAAAAAGGAATCGTTGATCGCAGTACCACAGTCATAATAAAAGACGCAGAAGGTAAATGCTCATCCGCATTTTATATTTGTTTTCCTTTTCGTTCACTTGTTATTTTTGTTACTTTTGAATAACCGCACATACACAACATTATACCAAACATTATCAATATCTATCATCAATAACCAAATCTAACGTACACACACTTTTGAAACAGAATATTTAGGTAGCTTTTGTATGAATGCCTTTTTTAAGCAGTTAATTAGACACGATCTTAGGACTGTTTTCTTTTTTTATCAAGATCAAGGCTGTTATCCCCATTTTTAGAGACACTTTGTCTTTATGGATTTGATTTTAATTTCAGCTGTGGAGCTTCTAACATTGGATTAAAATGGATAACGACATTTAACAAAACTTAACTTCATCAGCTGATTTTCATTCCGTTATTTTAGTAGTACAGTGTTAATTTTTGTGCGCAATCTTGATTAAGAGATTCATTCTTTTATATACTTAGCCCTGAAAAAGAGAGACCCAAGTATTCAGTATTTAGTAGTAGGCGGCACTGTGAAATAGTGGGAATGAGTCATTATCATACATAACAGGACCCAATCCTGTTGCACAGACAGAAAGAGCTTCGCTAATCCAAAGGCATTTAAAATACAAAGATTAGTAACTTTGATTAATTGATGAACAGGATTTTCGATGTACAGAAATTCAAATTCAGGGCGCTTATAAAAGTTTTCAAAAGTTCTTACTTACAAATCAATTTAATAAATACAAAAATTTAAATGTCTACACAGAAAAAACAATGCCATTCTAAAATCAAGTAAAAAATAATTAATTTAAGCTCGCATTTTTTAAGTGAGTATTCAGGATTAAGCTGAATAATCAAGCCTGTATCGGGATTAAAATGGGAAAATACACATTCGCTGAGCGCGAGAGGAAAATTCTCTCTCGGCCTCTCTCATTTCAACCGGTCCGGTGGCTCAATGGTTAGAGTCGCCGACTCCAGTTTGAAAAAGTCTGGGTTCGATTCCACCCGACAATTAAAAAAAAAAATGTTTAAAAAAAAAATTTAAAAAAAAATCTATTAAAAAACATTTGTAAAAAAAAAATGTTAAAAAAAATATTAAAAAAAAAAAGTTTAAATGAAACGAAAAACATTGTAACTAATACAATTTTTTTAGCCTGAATTTAAGAATTTCAGGATTGAATTCGGGATTGAAAAATTCAGTATTTCATACTTGGCTTAAGAAAATCAAAAATTACCCTTCTTCTGACATCGTTTCGGATTGAATTCGGGCTAAAAATCACGGATTTTTTTTTCTGTGTAACATTTACGTTAAAAAAAAAAACACTCTTTAAATTTCAATGTTCAAAAGAAAGAGATGTAGAGAGCAAGAGATTTATTGTCCTACAATCGGCATATGTATGTTGATGTTGTTGTTGTAATTGCAGTTGCTCATCTTTGTATTTAAAAAGTTCTTGTTATTACTAATTCGCAATTCGCAAGATAAACAAATTAAAATAAAACGCAAGACTTGCAGACTGAGCGTAAAGCTCTTGTTATATTTTGTACTCATGGTACAAATCATTTTAAGCACTAGGCGCCCAGATCAAAGTAAATCCGACGAGCTGCTACTCTACAACAAATCCATTTGCCATGCCATTTGGCGCTGGCTTTACAACAATAGATGCGAATACCAATGCCAATGTCAATGCCAATACCAATACCAATCCCTATACCAATGCCAATGGCCCATTTACTGATGGCCAGATACAGATACAGTCCAAGTGCCGCCTCAGAGGTGAGTATGATCATAATCTTTGGTCTGATCTATTATTGCTTGGCATATCCGAAATTCAAAACGATCCGTAATCTGTACAATTGAGTCGGAATATGAAACAAGTATTGATTTATGCATACAGTTTGTCAAGAAACACCTTACACACCCTTAAAAATGTAATATTTTGACTTTAAATTAGAAAATAATAGCTTATTATATATATTTGGAAAGGTCATTTAATTTTCGTTAGAATGATGCAAAAATTTCCTTAACCCATTGAGTACCCATGGAATATATTGAATTTTTGCAAAAGTCTACTTTTTCAACTTTTTTCCTCGATTTTTCACAAAAAATATTTTGATGCAAAAAAATTCTTGAAACAACTCTAATAGTAACTGCAAAAAAAATGTTTCAAAAATATTTTTGTTAGTATTTTTTAGAATATTTTGAAAACTGCAAAAAAGGCACTTTTTTTCATAAAAATGAGGAAAAATGGTTATTTTTAGGATTTAAAAAAAATTTTAAAAATACCAGCAAAAATATTTTTGAAAATTTTGGTTTGCACTTACTCTTAGAATTGTTCCAAGAATTTTTTTGCATCAAAATATTTTTTGTGAAAAATCGAGGAAAAAAGTTTTGAAAAGTGACTTTTACATATGTTCGAAATTTTCGAAGGGTACTTAATGGGTTAAGGAAAGTTTTGTGTCATTCAATCGGAATTTAAACGACCTTTCCAAATATATATAATAAGCTATTATTTTTGTATTGAAAGTCAAAATATTAAATTTTTAAGAGTGTGTAAAGTGTTTCTTGACAAACTGTATATGTATTGTATTATATTCTTTCTCTCTATCTCTCTTTCTCTGATCTATTGCAGATCGCATGCTAAATTTTTGCTGTTTATCTAATAAAGGGAACCAATAAATTCAGCTGCGAGTATGTATTGCTTTTCCCCCGTCAATTCGTCAATTCGTCAATACTCAAACTCAAACTCAACTATTTGTATCTTCATGTATAGTATTTGTATCTGCATACATATACACAAGTATCTGCTAGCTACGGCATTGAAAGAATCCTTAAGTTGGATAGAAATATAATGAAAACTCGGGCCATATTTAAATACCACCGCCTATATATTCCTTATATTTTCTGACAGCTGAACATTACATTTGAAGAGCTTTAGGTTGAATATTAAATATATAGTCCTCATTAGTCTCTTAAAAATAATCTCTGTATTGGGTGAACTTTTGGAATGTCCTTGCATTCATTTATTCTATACGAATAAATAGAATAAGTAGCAAAAACAAAACACAAATTAAATAAACACGAATTCTCACTTTGAAATTTAGTTTTCTTTAACGTCATGTTCATTTTTCTATACATACATATATGAACATGTAATACATATATATATTTGCTTATTAAATGCGTAAATTATATGTGCATATATGTATGAATGTGTGGTTTTTAGAAATAAGGATTGTGTGTCCTGCAAAAACTTGCCAGCAAATCTCAGGAAATTCACAGTGCTCTTCAGGTATGTATGTACAGCCATTTCATAACCAAAATGCTTCCTACCACCACTTTCTTCCATTTTTGTGTTCATCAATCACCCGCATGTCTACTATTATTAATAATCAGCATAATTATTAATCATTTATAATTACTAGATATTCAAATATATATTTTCAATTGTGCTTCAATGATAAATAAGCCTTATTCTATACTGCATTATTAATTATTCACAAATTAATACTTTACTTATAATATAGATAATTCATTTACTTTCAAAAAATTGTCATCCAAGGCTTTGAGTCAGTGGTGGGCACGCAGTGGCTCCGGGAGCAGACTCTAATAATTTCGTGCCCATCGCTGCTTTAAGTCACTTATTATCTTGTATATTACAACTACTCATCTAGGCAAATTAATAAATATTCAGATATTCAATTTTGCCCATTTTATTATTATACTTTTGATTAATGGAACAAACACGTTTAATGCATTTTACCTTGACATATTTTGTTTTAATCTTTCTACCGAATTCCCGGAGTTTTATGGTATACTTATGAGTTTTGAGATTGATTTGTATACACTGCGAGTGATGTAAATAATGATGTATTTATGTCCATCGACGAAGGGACTTTCAACTTTTAGAACTATTCAAATGGGAAACATACAAAGCTGTTTTCTTTTCATCTATCTGTAGTTGCATAGTTTTAGATAGATTATGGATATATACTATATATTTATTTCTGTTGCTTACAAGTTAGCTTTAATTTCATATTCATATATTGAGCAAAATTAATGATTTTGTTGTACTTTATTGTGTTATGATTGTTCTGTTACGCTGTTTCATTGGTGCGTTGGTTGGTTCGTTGGATCGTTCAAATGTAATTCTCATCCTACTCTATCGTATTCGTATTCGTATTCGACAAAATTCATCCGTGGTTGTAATTTCTGTGCAACAGCTTAACGACACATTCAAACCTATACATATGTAAATAATAATAATCAGTATTATTAACTATCAACTTACTTGATTCAAAGCAGCCAGACGACAGGAGATAATCAAGATCACAGAACAGTTGATTGAGGCAATCAACAGCGGTGACTTCGATGGATATACGTACGTTAATTCTTTCTTCTCTCTATGCATTCGCTACAATAATAACTAATGATAATGTTTAATGTTTTTTCAAAATTGTTTTGCAGTAAAATATGTGATCCACATCTAACTGCTTTCGAGCCAGAAGCTTTAGGCAATTTGGTCGAAGGAATTGATTTTCACAAATTCTATTTTGAAAATGGTAAGCAATAAAAATAAAAATAAAAATCAGTTCATGGCAATTTATTTATTTATATTTATTATGAACAGTTCTTGGTAAAAATTGCAAAGCCATTAACACTACAATATTGAATCCCCATGTACACTTGCTGGGAGAAGAAGCAGCTTGCATCGCCTATGTGAGACTCACACAGTACATCGACAAGTGAGTATACACACATTATTCACATACAGTGAACCACAAGTGTCTTCATACAGCATAAATCTGTCAAATTTGCGTATAATAAAGATGTTTTGATGGGGATTTCTTATATTAATCTTTTATACAATTAAATCCCGTTCTAATGATGAATAAATTTGTTTAACCCATTAGGTACCCATCCAAAATTTTGAATTTGAAAAAAGTCAATTTTTCAACTTTTTTCCTCGATTTTTCCCAAAAAATATTTTGATGCAGAAAAATTCTTCAAAGTATTCTAAGCGTGACTGCAAAAAAAATTTAAAAAATATTTTTGTTAGTATTTTTTAAACATTTTTTAAAACTGAAAAAAAGCCACTTTTTGTGTGAAAAGTAGGAAAATTGGGTTAAAATCGTAATTTTTAGCATTTAAAAAAAAACTATTAAAAAATACTAGCAAAAATATTTAAAAAAAATTTTTTTCAGTCACTCTTAGAATTGTTTGAAGAATTTTTCTGCATCAAAATATTTTTTAGAAAAAATTGAGGAAAAAAGTCAAAACAGTAGACTTTTACAAAAATTTAAAATTTTTTAATAAAAGTTATTTGAATAAAAGTTATTTGTTGATTTTTATCAAAAGAATTAAATGAAAACTCTTATTTTTCGATCTAAATAAATAAATTATAAAATAATAATTAAATTTCAATTTATATTTAAAAATTATAATTTAACTCTTATTTTCAATTTTTATTTTAGCAATTGAAAATAAAAGTTATTTTTCAATTTTTATTATAAAAATTGAAAATACAAATTATTCTTTAATTTTTATTATATAAGGTTGAAAAATAGAAATTGACTGTAAATGTTTTTTAAATTGAAAAATAATTTTTTTTTTCAATTTTTATAATAAAAATTTTTATAAAAATCAAAAATTTTTATCAAACGAATTAAATGAAAACTCTTATTTTTCGATCTAAATAAATAAATTATAAAATAATAATTTAATTTCAGTTTATATTTAAAAATTATAATTTAACTCCTTTTATTATAATAAAAATTAAAAATTCATTTTATTCTATAGTTTTTAAATAAAAATGTAATATAAAAATTAATCTAGTTTCTCCTAACTCTTATTTGCGGTTTCTGAATATAACAATAAATTGTTGATTGTTGACTTCATTTAATTCATAGGCAAGGACACGCACACACTCACCAGTCGGAGGAGACGCGTGTTTGGCACAGACGCGACAACAAATGGCAGAATGTCCACTTTCACCGGAGTGCGTCGGGCAAGATCAGCGGGGCAACGACTTTTGATTTTGTCCAACAGAAGTAGACGACCCGGAGCCGAACCCGAACTCGGACCCGGACCACGACACAAACACGAACAAGCTGAACGTTGGATTGGATGGAAGCAGCCAAGATTGAAGATTGAAAAATATGAGAATAGAAAATGAACAATGTGAAGCATTATAATAAACATCAGCAGCAACATCAGCAGCAACAGCGACAGAATCAGTACAGTAAATCAGTACAGTAAATCAGTACAGTAAATCGTAACTAATGTGCACTTTTCAGCTACACTTCAAAAATAAATGATCAGATAAGTTGTCAGCTCATATTGCATATTTTGTTGTCTCTGTTTCTGTTTTTGGAGCCATCTCCGGATTGAATGTGCTATAAATATAAATGTAGTAGCAATGTGTCCAGAATATTTATGACTATGATAAACAACACGTACTTATATCTAAAAATACAAACAAATTACTTAAATGTGAAGGATATGGAAATCAAAAAAAGAGTGCAAAGTGCGATTGATTGGATTGATTGAATGATCTGAACACATACACCCTTACACACACACACACACACACACACACACACACAAAACTCAAACATTTTTTATGAGAAAACAGTTTCATACATACACTACTGGCCATATTAATAAGTACACTCTTTCTTTTACTATAAAAGCTATTGTAAGGCAAGTCTTTAAATTTAAAAAATATATATTTGGAAAGGTCATTTAAATTCCGTTTGAATGATGCATAACTTTTTCCCTTGATTATTTCCTAAAAATATTTTGATGCAAAAAAAATATTCAAACAATTCTAAAAATGACTGCAAAAAAATATATTCAAAAATCTTTTCGGTAATATTTTTTATAATTTTTTGAAAATTGCTTAAAAGGCACTTATTCGTCATTTTCATTCATTTTAAGCAGTTTTAAACAAATTTTAAAAAATATAAGCAAAAAGATTTTAGAAAATTATTTTTTGCAGTCAATCCTAAAATTGTTTAAAGAATGTTTCTGCATCCCAACATTTTTTTTAAGAAATCGAGAAAAAAAGGTCTGAAAGTTGACTTTTTTTAAATCGAATATTTCAATGGGTACTGAATGGGTTAAGTAAAGTTTTGCATCATTCAAACGGAATTTGAATGACCTTTGCAAGTATATTTTTTAAAAGGAAGAGTGTACTTATTTATTTGGCCAGTAGTGTATATCCAAGCGTCTTTAAAAAACAAAACAAAAAAAAAGATCTCTTCTATTCCAAATCAGCAACAAACAAGTTATAAATTTAAAGCTAAACTCTCTCCACACACACACACACACACACACACACACACACAGACACATACATACATACGGACCTAGATACTTAATTAAGCATACCAAATACTGACGTGTTGTTAGTATTCAAAGATTCAGATACAGATAAGTGTGGGTGGATATAGGATAACTAATCGAAATGAGCAAGAAATCTATCATAAATACACACATACATTAACACACAAATCCATACATATAAACAGAATTATGAATGGAATTACAAAATTGCAGAGCATTAGTTAATTAATAGCATTAACAAATTTCACTATACCAAAAAATAATAATAATAATACAAAAAAAAAACAAAACATGATTATAAAATTCAATACGAAAAATAAAAAAAAGAACTTTAGCTAATTGTTAACTAAAAAAAGAATATAAATTATAGCTGCAATTTATTGGTATCTGACATTTGTGAGCCAAATCTAAATCTAAAAATAAGTATCGAAAATGAGGGAAATGAAAAAATATTCCTACTCATCCTAAGTAAGGTCTTCGATTCTGATAATTCTTTACATGCATAATAATAAATATCCTTATATATATATATGTGTATGTATATATAATAAAAGTACCATAATACGAAAAATAAAAATAATAGTTAAATGACAAAGTTTTATTATAATTACAATATTGTTCTTATTATTATTATTATGATTATTATCATCATGATTATTATAATGTGTATATCTATAAAATTTTATTCGAATTTTATATAAATATTTCAATAAAACGTTCACAACTAAAACAAAACAGAACATTTAGATAACCGAAAGCAACTTCAAAAACACTCGAAAACAAACTTGAAAACTCAATGATGTATCACGTTATTATTCACTCTTGTAATTTGTATTGTTTTTGCGGAAACTAGGCTAAGACTCTATACAACTATGTATGTAAATCTGATTGTGTATATTTAGGTGTATGTCAAGTGTATGAGTGTGTGCATGGTTCTATCATATTAAATTAAAGATTATACTTGTGCACTAAACAGAAACAAAAAATATCATAAAAAAGCTAATGGCACGCAAAATTACAAGGAAAAATAGGAAAACCAGAATTAAGCAAATGATTAAAAGATAAACGCTTCAACGTTATATTTCAGAGGTCGCAACTATCAGTAACTACACAGAAAAGAAAATCCGGGCTATTTAGCCCGAATTCAATCCGAAACGATGATCTCGGATTTTCTTAAGCCAAGTATGAAATACTTGATTTTTTCAATCCCGAATTCAATCCTGAAATTCTTAAATTCAGGCTAAAAAATTTGTATTAATTATAATGTTTTTCGTTACATTTAAACTTTTTTTAAAAAAATTTTTTTTTTAAGATTACATATTTTTTAAAATTTTTTTTTATAATTTTTTTTTAACGTTTTATTTTAACATTTTTTTTATACCATATATTTTTTAATCAATATTTTTTTTACATTTTTTTTTACATATTTTTATTTTTACCTTTATTTTACAATTTTTTTTTAATAGATATCTTTTTTTTAATTTTAAAATTTTTTATTTTTACCTTTTTTTTTTAATTGACGGGTGGAATCGAACCCACATCTTTTTCAAACTGGAGTCGGCGACTCTAACCACTGAGCCACCGGACCGGTTGAAATGGGAGAGGCCGAGAGAGAATTTTCCTCTCGCGCTCAGCAAATGTGTATTTGCCCATTTTAATCCCGATACAGGCTTGATTATTCAGCTTAATCCTGAATACATACTTAAAAAATGCGAGCTTAAATTAAGTATTTTATACTTGATTTTAGAATGGCATTGTTTTTTCTGTGCACGTGCTTCAAAACTGCCTGTTTACCTCAAAGGCAGAAAACGTTTAAATTGCTTAAAAAAATGGGTTTTTGAAGAGCACAACGAAATAGGTGGAATGTGAGTGTACTTCGAACATTTTTTAAATTCAAAAATCAACTAATTATTTATGTTTGCAATTTAAGCATTTGCGACCTCTGTTATATTTGAAAACTCATTTATACAGACTGTATCAAAATTGTGAATATACAGAGTATGTGGTTCATTTGCCATAAGTGTATTTTGAAATCAATCTATAACAAATCAATGGAAATCTATTAACTTGCTGTGACCAAATTTGTTACGCCGCTATCAAACAGAATATTGAATATATTTGGGAATCTGTCACGAGTTTCTTAGTTCAGATATTGTTAAATTTTAATAAATTAAATACATTTCACATGCATAAATACAAATATAAAGTAAAAGAATGTTTAAAAAAAACGATAATACACATTTTTAAACGGAAGATCTAAAGGTAAATACTGAAATGTTGAATGTCGTAATTGCATTTTCAATTAATCCATATTTTGAAAGTAAAAACCAAACATAACAAAATTAACAGGAATAAATATAAATTAACAATTTTCTAGTTATTAAAATGTTTTCTTAAAAATATATTCTAAACCATACTTATGATATCCATACAATTATAAGAACAAACATTATTATAAATCATTTCGACTTTTCAAAACGATCGAACAGTTGTTAAGAACACTATGAAGCACAGACAACAAATACAAGGAATGTGTCTAACTAAATTGTTTATTGAATGTCCCAAAAAAACAAAAACAAAAACATGCAAAACAACAAAAACAAATAACGGTTGCCTATTCAAATTAATTGCTGTAGTTGATGTCCTTCAAATTCATACTATAATAAAATATTTGAAATAAAAATACCGCGATTAACGATTATAAACTCTACAAATAAATATTTATTATACCATATTTATGATTTATCGAAATACAAATGCATACTTAATAAATATTAAAAATATCATTCAATTCGAAATGCAGTCTAAATGTACAAAAAAAAACAAAGAATAATAATAGTAAGTATCTACCTGCAACATGCTCTCCAATATTTATTCAATTACAAATTCAAAATAACAAGTATTTTTATTTTTAAATAATTTTTTTATTTAGATCAAAATTAAGAGTCAAAAACCAGGGGCTGAAAACAACTCTTATTGATCTAAATTTCAACTCAAAAAATCACAGACTTTTATAATTTGAAATTGTTTATAAAAGTCTTTTTAGAATATCTTTGTTAATACTCAAGATAAACATTCCAAATTTTCAACATATGTCAATTTGGTTGTCAGGATTCCTGATTCAGGAAGATGAAAACCTAATTTACATAAAAAAAAATTAAAAGAAAAAAAAATCAAATTTAATCATTATTTTTGATTTATATAATAAAAATCAATTATTTATCATTTTTTATTTTTTTAATCAAAAATGATTATTAAGTATGATTTATAAAGTAATTATTAAAAGTAATTGTTTTTTATATTCCTCATAACAGTTTCGGTCCCTGCAAAAAAACAAACTGTTAATTTTATAAAAATACTGATTCATTTTGAAAATACCCTGGATACCCCATCCAAAAACAATAGCCTAAAATTGAATATTAGCTTGACTTGAGCTATGCACGTTTATTGTCTTCCAATTTTCTATTTTGAGCCAACGCTGAAACAAATTGATTTTAAAAAATTGAGTTTATTAACCGATTGTATTCGTCCAGTACGAGCATACTTATTATGTGCAGTGTTGCCAACTCTTCGGGTCATGAAAAAGCTATATTAGCCTTTGAAAAAAGCTAGAAATAGCCAGAAAATTTTGTTAGTAGCTAACAAAAAAAACGGTATTTTTATTGATTTAATCCAGTGTTTTTGAAATATTTTAATGCAAAAAAATTCTTCAAACAATTCTACAAGTGAATGCAAAAAATAATTAGAATAATCTCTTCGCTAATATTTTGTATGACTTTTTAAAATTTGCTAAAATTTACTATTTTAACCCTTTTTTCCTCCTTCTCATACAAAAAGTGTTTTTTTTTTGCAATTTTCAAAAATCATAAAAAAAACTAGCTAAGTTATTGTTTTAATTTTTTACAATCACTTTTAGAATTGTTTTAAGTTTTTTTTTCCATCAAAATATTTACTGTTGGGAACCGAGGAAAAAAGTTAAAAAATACACATATACAAAAAAATTTAACAATTTTCCATGGGTACTTAATAGTTTAAGGAATTTGTTGCATCATTCAAACGGAATTTAAATGAATAGATGATTAAATTAAGATATCTGCATCCAATCTTTTTTATTATACACAAATTTGACAAAGTTAGGGGATATGAAGACATTAGCGGACCACTGTATATATTTTTTGCTTTTTCAGCGATCGATTCATAAAGTGTGATGTTTTTAAAAAGCTAAAATTCCGCCAATTTCGCTTGGAAAATATCTATAATTCCCGCTACCCATTGTTTTACAATATATCCCGCATTTGCGAGTTGCAACCCACTAAATCTGTCGGAAAAATAGCTAAATTGGCAACACTGATTATGTGCAGGCGTGCTCCGCAATATTCCGTTTTCTGTAGAGATGAAATACAAGACTTGTATATATTTAATTACTTTTTATTGGGGTTTCCTTTAAGGTTTGAAATTGTGTAATTCCACTGACAACTTTAATGCTTAATTCAATTGAATATTTAGAGTTCGCAAGGATCATTTATCATTTGGTAGATACAGCTTCCTTCTTAGGCAGCTTCCTTGGCGAGACGATCGGCCTTCTCGACGACTTCCTCAATGGGACCGACCATGTAGAACGCAACCTCTGGCAAATGATCGTACTCGCCGGCCAAGATCTGTGAGAAGCCCTTGATGGTCTGTTCCAATGGGACGAGCTTGCCGGCGTGACCGGTGAAGACCTCAGCGACCTGGAATGGCTGGGACAAGAAACGCTGGATCTTGCGGGCGCGCGCCACTGTCAGCTTGTCCTCCTCGGACAACTCATCCATACCCAGAATGGCGATAATATCCTGCAGCGACTTGTAATCTTGCAGAATCTTCTGAACACCACGAGCGACATTGTAGTGCTCCTGTCCAATGATGTTGGGATCCATAATACGCGAGGTGGAATCCAAGGGATCGACAGCCGGATAGATTCCCAGCTCGGCAATGGCACGCGACAGCACGGTGGTGGCGTCCAAGTGAGCGAATGTTGTCGCGGGAGCTGGATCGGTCAAATCATCAGCTGGCACATAGATGGCCTGCACCGAGGTGATGGATCCCTTCTTGGTGGTGGTAATACGCTCCTGTGATTAGGGATGGTAAAAGAAATTTATTAATCGATTATTGAATGAAATTAATTTAAGCTACGCGATTATTAATTTCAATTAATCGACGGAAAATAAAAATAATCGAATTAATGAAATGATTAATTTTTGATACAGTTTTTTTAAATATTGTGTAATAACAACAAAAATTAAGAAAAATAATAGAATGACGAAAAATCAAAATAATCGATTAATCAAATGATTAATATTTGTTATAGTTTTTTAAAATATTTTGTAAAAAAAAATAAAATAATTACGATTATTAAAAAAAATCAGAAAGAATAAATAAATTATCAAAAAAAATCGTTTTGGGTATTTCGGATTATTTTTGATTTTATCTGATTATTTCTGATTTTTTGTATTGTGAAAATTTAAAATAATTTGAATTTTTGCCAAATTGCCATAATCTATAAAAAATCTAAAAAAAAATCTAGAAATAATCAGAAAAGATCAAAAATAATCCGAAATACCCAAAACGATTATTTTTGATTTTTTCTAATATTTGTAATATTTTTAGATTATTTTTTTTTTTCATTTTAGATTCTCAGAGTATTTAATTTGAATTTAAATATATTTTGTGACTTAAAAATATATAATTTTTTAATTTGAATGTCATATTTTTAAATTAATTGTTGTGTCGGCTGCTTTTAGCCTGACAATAAATAATAAATAAATCAAAAATCATCAAAAATAATCCTTTTGAGTATCCGGATTATTTTTGATTTTTTCCTGATTATTTCAGATTATTTTTTTAGTTTTTTATATGATTAATCTACGGGCCCTAATCCCTACCTGCATGGTACCCATGTCCGTGGCCAATGTTGGCTGATAACCGACGGCCGACGGGATGCGGCCCAGCAGGGCGGACACCTCGGAACCGGCCTGGGTGAAGCGGAAGATGTTGTCAATGAACAGCAAGACATCCTGACCCTCCTGGTCACGGAAATACTCGGCAACGGTCAGACCAGTCAAAGCGACACGAGCACGCGCGCCTGGAGGTTCGTTCATCTGGCCGTAGACGAGGGCGACCTTCGAGGTCTTGTCCTTCAGCGAAATGACACCGGACTCAATCATCTCGTTGTACAGATCGTTGCCCTCGCGGGTGCGTTCACCAACTCCAGCGAACACCGAGTAGCCACCATGGGCCTTGGCCACGTTGTTGATCAGCTCCATGATCAGCACGGTCTTGCCGACACCAGCGCCGCCAAAGAGACCAATCTTGCCGCCCTTGCAGTAGGGGGCCAGCAGATCCACGACCTTGATGCCGGTGACAAGAATCTCCTGCTCCACGGACATGTCAACGAACTCGGGCGCCTCGGCGTGAATGGGCGACGTTTTGTCCGTGGGAATTGGACCGCGCTCGTCGATGGGTTCACCTTAATATACAAATAAGAGTTGTGAGCTGGATAAACTTTTATTTTCAATTTACAAATTATAAAATAAAAATTACTTTTCAATTTTTATGATAAAAATTAAAAATAATACACAGTTATTTTTCAATTTTTTTAAAAAAAATTAAATATAAAAATTTGTTTTCAATTTTTATTTTAGAAATTAAAAAAAGTTATTTTTCAATTTTTTTTTTTAAATTTAAAATAAAAGTTATTTATCAATTTGTATTATAAAAGTTGAATATAAAAATTATTTTTCAATTTTTATTTTAGAAAATGAAAATAAAAGTTATTTTTCAACGCCTTCCAAGTTAAAAAACATTTAGTCAATTTTTATTTTTCAACTTTTATAATAAAAATTGAAGAATAATTCTTATTTTCACTTTTTAACATACAAATTGAAAAATAATTTTTATTTTCAATTTTTATAAAAAAAATTGAAGAATAACTTTAATTTTCAATTACTAAAATAAAAATTGAAAATAAGAGTTAAATTATAATTTTTCAATATAAATTGAAATTTAATTATTATTTTAAATTACATATTTTTATTTAGATCGAAAAAGAGAAAAAAAGAGTTTTCATTTAATTTTTTGGATAAAAATCAACAAATAACTTTTATTTAATAATTTATATTTTAAAAATTGAAAATAAGAGTTAAATTATAATTTTTAAATATAATATAAATTGAAATTTAATTATTATTTTATCTAATTTTTATTTAGATCGAAAAATAAGAGTTTTCATTTAATTTTTTGGATACAAATAACTTTTATTTAATAATTTATATTTTAAAAATTAGAATCGTTACGGTCCCTGACTTTAATACACAAATTTGTCTATAAACATTTTGTTTTTTATTTGTTTTGGTAATTTTTTTTCCTATGCGGCAACTCTTGAATAAAAAAAAAATTGTATTAAATAGAGGGTATTTTATAATGAATTTAGGTGAAAGAATTTTTTGCGGGTCTCTTCTACTTTTATTTTTAATTGAATTTTAATGTGTATTCTCACACACTTCCCATATCCTATGTGCAAAACAAAAACAAATGTGCAACCCTGCTCTATTTAATAAAATTTTTTTTTTTTTTTAAAAGATAGATAAGAAAATTACCTCTTTTATTTTCATTTGTTTGATGCTTACCAATGACATTAATGATGCGTCCCAAAGTCTCGGCACCCACTGGAATACGGATGGGGAAGCCAGTGTCGAGAACCTTCTGTCCACGCACCAGACCCTCAGTGCCGTCCATGGCGATGGTGCGCACGGTGTTCTCGCCCAAATGCTGGGCCACCTCCAGAACCAAGCGCGGCTGGCGGTTGTCCACCTCCAGGGCGTTCAGGATTGGCGGCAAGTTCTCATCGAACTGCACGTCGACGACGGCACCGATTACGGCCACGATTTTGCCGTTGGCTCCGGCGGCGGCTTTGGCAGCTGCTTTGGCGGCATGTCCACGAGCTGGCAAGTTGGATTAATAAATCGATTAATAATGGTTATTGATATCGATAAATAGCTAACTAACATAAGTATGTAAATCTATGCAATGCAACCAGTGTAGCTATTTTCCCGACAGATTTAGTGGGTTGCAACTGGCAAATGCGGGATAAATTGTCAAATAGCGGGTAGCGGGGATTATAGCTATAGAATTATGTCAATTTAAAGTTTAGCTTTTTTATGTCCCGAAGAGTTGGCAGCACTGAATGCAACTATGCAATTAACAGAGCAGAGCAAGGTGGATTTATACATGGTGATGTATTCGCTCTCTCAACTCGGGGCGAATCTGTCAAACAGAGAAAAATTGTTTTGTTTGCTTTTCTATACTCTTCACTTATTTTCGTTTTGTGCGCTGTGCAATATATAAAATGCAATGGCATGTTTGTCTTGTTGTTCCTGTTAAGCTCCTGTTAGCCGTCAGCATCGACGCTGTTATCCCTGTTGCTCTCTTTGTGGAAGCTGCTCACCGGTGCTCACCTTACGTCATACGAAGACATCACCTTGTTATAAATCCACCATGAATGGGTTTTCTGTTACGTCACAGCAAAGGCACCATTTTTATTTTATTTTATTTTTTTACCGATTTTATATAGCGAATTTAGCATTTCAGTAGAGTTTATAAAGTTAAATTAAAGCTTAGAACATTTTTTATCAATTAAGTCTTGAATAAATCAAATAAAACTTGCAATACACAAGTTGAAAAAACATATGAATTATGGATAAACTTATGTAACATGTACTGCAAATACTAAATGGTCCTGTCAATAGCGTTTTAAATATCTGAACTTTGCAACTGCAATTAATTATGACCAAATTTAAATGCTATATACTTTTTATGTTATTATGCAATCAGTTTTTCACCGTTCTTTTCGTTTAATGTTAGGTTATGTTCGGTTCGGTTCTTGTCCAATTATTTCTGCAGTCTAAATAGCCAAGTTTTAAAACTATACGCACATGTGTCTAAATCACTTAATAAACTGTATGCTGATCTTCGATTTGTACTTACACAATTGCCCCAAAATTGGCAGCATATTTTTATCAGCTTTAGCGGCAGCACGTAACACGAACATTTTCTCGACCTACTGACGGCGTATCGTACGTAATGTTAAAGCTACTCCTTTTCCTCGCAATGTGAATACATAACTTGTTCGCACTGTCGCATTTTTCGATAACAATGGTTGCACTGGCAAACATATCGATACTATCGTTTTCTTTTCACCAGTGTTGCCAGCTCTTCGGCACATGAAAAGGCCAAAATAGCCTTTGAAAAAAGCTGAAAGTAGCTATAAAAAAATTGTTAATAGCTAAAAAAAAATACGCTAGAGTAAAGAAAATATAATATATTTCTATTGATTTAATGCAGTGTTTTTGGAATATTTTGATGCAGAAAAATTCTTCAAACAATTCTAGGAGTGAATGCAAACAAAAAATTTGAAAAATCTCTTCGCTTATATTTTTTATGACTTTTTCAAATTTGCTAAAAATTACTACTTTAACCCCTTTTTCATCCTTCTCATACAAAAAGTGGCTTTTTAGCAATTTTCAAGTAATCATTAAAAAATAATAGCGAAGTTATTTTTTTAAATTTTTTTCAATCACTCTTAGAATTGTTTTAAGAGTTTTTTTGCATTAAAGTATTTTTTGTTTGGGACCGAGGAAAAAAGTTGAAATACACTTTTCCAAAAAAATTTAAAAATTTTCCATATGTACTTATTCGGTTAAGGAAATTTTTGCATCATTCAAACGGAATTGAAATGAATAGTTGATTAAATTAAGAAATCTGCAACCAATCTTTTTTATTATACAAAAATTTGACAAAGTTAGGGGGTATGAAGACATTAGTGGACCACTGTATATATTTTACGCATTTTCACCGATCGATTCATAAATTGTGACTAGATTCAATTGACTTCATAGTTAAAAACGACAAAATTTAATGCTCTCTTGGCTTATCGATGTTTTTGTGCCATTCAAATGGGAAAAGTACTACAAAGCATAATAATACATGAAGCTACCAGATGTTTTTAAAATCGATATTATCGATAGCGATAGTCGCCAGCTGATGCCAACGCCATCTATCAGCGTCGACCAAAACATAAATACGGATGAGAGGAATGAGAAAAAGAGGAGATGACAGGAGGAAAAACTTTGACAGGAATTAATTAGTCTGGTTTGGCTCGTGGTTGCTGCCGGGAGCAGAGAAAGATACGTGGTGTCGGAAAAGTGTGTGGAATCGGCAGATGGAGAACCTGTGAAGAGAAACAAACTTCTTTACCTTCAGTGACACACATAGACAAAAGTACTTACACATCAAGGCAACGGCACACACACAACGAACACAGTACGAGCGCATCCAAAGGAACAGCACGAACACACGAGCACAACACACAGAGCGAGGATTAAGTGGATACGGAGATCACGTTGCTCACACACAGACATATTTCATCGGATTTTGTTTAATAGTTTCAAAAAATTTGTTGTGTAAAAGGAGATATTTATAAAAAAATCATCATCATCAAAAATGGGATATGATGATCGTGACCGTGACCGTGACCGTGATAGGCGTCGCCATCGTTCCCGTTCTCGTGACCGGCATCGTGATCGCTCCAGGGATCGTCGAGTTCATCATCGCAATTCGCGGCGCAAGCCATCATTGTATTGGGATGTGCCGCCACCGGGATTTGAGCACATAACACCGATGCAGTACAAAGCGATGCAGGCGTCGGGTCAAATCCCGGCCAGCGTCGTTCCCGATACACCGACACAGACAGCTGTGCCCGTGCCCGTGGTTGGATCAACAATCACACGTCAGGCGCGTCGCTTATATGTGGGCAACATTCCGTTCGGTGTCACCGAGGAGGAAATGATGGAGTTTTTCAATCAACAAATGCATTTAGTTGGTTTAGCACAAGCCGCTGGCAATCCCGTATTGGCATGCCAAATTAATTTGGACAAGAATTTTGCCTTCCTCGAGTTCAGATCGATTGATGAAACAACCCAGGCGATGGCCTTTGATGGCATCAATTTGAAAGGACAAGACCTTAAAATAAGGCGCCCACACGATTATCAACCGATGCCTGGTACGATTACAGATACGCCAGCTGTTGATTTTGCAACAGTCTCCAGTGGAGTCTCAATCTCAACGGTGGTGCCCGATTCGCCACACAAAATATTTATTGGAGGACTGCCCAACTATCTAAACGACGAGCAGGTGAAAGAATTGTTGCTCTCGTTTGGCAAGCTTCGAGCTTTCAATCTGGTTAAAGACGCTGCAACTGGGTTGAGTAAAGGCTATGCCTTCTGTGAATACGTGGATCTAAGCATTACGGATCACTCAATTGCTGGCTTGAATGGCATGCAGCTGGGTGACAAGAAACTGATCGTACAGCGTGCCAGTGTTGGTGCCAAAAATACGGCTCAGAATGCGGCAAATACGAGCCAACAATCGGTCATGTTGCAAGTGCCGGGATTATCGACAGTTGTCACATCGGGATCGGGTCCACCAACTGAGGTGTTATGTTTACTCAACATGGTAACGCCCGATGAGCTGCGCGATGAGGAGGAATACGACGATATATTGGAGGATATTAAGGAGGAATGCACGAAATACGGTGTCGTCCGCAGCGTTGAGATACCACGTCCCATTGAGGGCGTCGAAGTTCCTGGTTGCGGCAAAGTATTCGTCGAATTTAACTCCGTACTCGATTGTCAAAAGGCACAGCAGGCGCTAACTGGCCGAAAGTTCAGCGATCGCGTTGTTGTCACATCATATTTCGATCCTGACAAATATCATAGACGCGAATTTTAGATCAACGTATTTCTACGTATTTCACACATTCACCAATTTGTCCAATATAATAAATATATAAATATATATAAAAAGATGAAAACAAACAAAAACGAAAATAAAACAAAAAAAATAAAATTTAAAAGTAAACGAAAACGAAAAGAGATGAGAAGAAAAGATGTAAGAAAAGAAAAACAAAACAAAAACAATCACATAATAAAATATAACAATTCATGACTTTTATCCAAAAGCATAGTATCCAGTTGTTGAAAAACCAGTTTGAAAGGTATCAACTCCATATAAAAAAAGGGTTGCAAACTGGCTCGAAATTATTCTGTAAGGCTATTTCTAAACCCTTGTATCCAGTACCTAAATTTGAGCAGCTCAGAAATTTTTTTGGTGTTTTACAACACTCTTTAATGACAGCTGGCAGCTTTTTTTTAGACCTTTCAAAACATCGATCCGTTCAGTGTTTCGACTAGTCGAAATCATTTTGAGCAGCAATGGCGACCAACAAGCAGCAGAATAAGAGCCAAATTGAGATCTTGGAACACAATGAGCGAATTAGACTGATTGTAGAGGAGCAACAGAGGTCAATATAGTGGGATTTGACCGAAAAAAAAAAACATTTTGATGGGATTTTTATAATTAGTAATTGTTTATTTAATAATTAGGGTATTAGTCGCTGCTACTTCTCTTATCCTGTCCATTTTGTCCATTTCTCTTTATTTTTGTGCTCAATGTTATTTACTTGTTTGTTGTCCAAAGCTGACGAACAGTGTGACCACAGCAGCATATGACCAACAATCTCTCAACTTTTTAGTGATTTTTGGTATTATGCTGTCACACTGAATTCTGTAAGGTCCGACATCAAAACATCGAACATTTTGAGCGTCCAAAATATTTTCAACAACTAGATATTATGCTTAAAAATATAAATATTTTGTTACCCGACTCGCCAGGTATCGAGGTCGACTCATCCCTGAGTTATGCCGATAGCTAGCCGGCAAATCGATATCTGGTTGCGATAGTAGCTAAAATTCCCGCTACCCGCTGGTTTTACAATTTATCCCGCATTTGTCAGTTGCAACCACGGCTGCCACAATTGGCGTTTTTGCGCCAAAACTGGCTCTTTTTTTTTGTTCTGTTGGCGCAATGGCACTTTAATTTTCGATTTGGCTCTTTTTTTCATCAGTTCAGAATCAGTTATTTTGTATAGTTTTAGGTTGAAAAATAAATATGTATTTTTATTTAATAACTTAATCACTAAATTAAGATGAAAATGTGAATATGTGCTATTGCTTTAAGTGTTTGTGAACGAATTATTTTTGATTTAATTAAATGCAAAAATCAAATGAACTGCAAAATAAAGGTTTGGCTCTTTTTTAGTCAATTTGGCTCATATTTTGTCTGTTTTTGGCTCAATCTGATATTTTTAAGTGGCAACACTGGTTGCAATCCACAAAATCTTTCGGGAAAATAGCTAAATTGGCAACACTGGCTGCAACCCACTAAATCTGTCGGAAAAATAGTTAAATTGGCAGCACTGCTGTATGCACACATGCACACACACGTACATACATGCATACACAAACTTCGTGATCTCAGACCGCTTGTGTGAGCGAATTTGAGTTCGAAATTCGCAGCATCGATACCACGTGCAAGACTTGAGCGTTTCTACTCATTCTCTTTGTGTCTTTTGGATATCCAAGAGTAGCAGGTGGCAGGCGCATCATAATAAGTAGCAGCTGCAAAAGCAACAGCAACTAGGGAAAACCCATGTCCATGTCCATGTGCTTGTATATGTATTGCCAGCCTACCGAATACTTTTCTCATTCACTGCAAGGTATATTTACTATAAGGTAACGTTGTCAGCACAGCTGCTCTCTTTCGAGGTTACAAACATTTGACATTGTCGATAGAGGTTGTGTATCGCATGCATGAACAACATGTTTGTAACCTCGCCACATCGGACGACGTCACCTTAATAGTAAATCCACCATGCACTGTGCATATGTATTCGCAATTTGCGAATTATCTTTAAGGTTAAACAGACAGAGAATCCTTTTAGCAAATAAAAAGTATAAAACTCGACTTTATTTCAGTAACATTCATCATATAAACAAGCAATTGTATTGTTGAATCAATTTATTGATATTACTTCATTACATCTTTTCATGACCCATTATTTATCGAGAGCAGTGTTGTTTTTGATGGCAATGACGCACTCCTCGCCGCAGGCCTTCATCACGGTGCACAGGATGTTTTGAAGTAGCTAATTGTCGCATTTGTCAGTTGCAACCCACTAAATCTGTCGGGAAAATAGCTAAATTGGCAACACTGGTTGCAACCCACTAAATCTGTCGCGGAAAATAGCTAAATTGGCAACACTGCTTGTTTGTCAAAACAATTCCTTGACTAGCTGTATGCATACACACGTACATACACGCGTACATACATGTACATATTCGTGATCTCAGACCGCTTGTATAAACGAATGATTTGAGTCTCGAAATTCGCAGCATCGATACCACGTGCAAGACTTGAGCGTTTTCTACTCATTCTCTTTGTGTCTTTCGGAGGTGGCGCATCCAAGAGTAGCAGCTGCAACAGCAACTAGGGAACACCCATGTCCATGTGCTTGTATACCGAATACTTTTCTCACTCACTGTATTGCATTCGCAATTTGCGAATTATCTTTAAGGTTAAACAGACAGAGAATCCTTTTAGCAAATAAAAAGTATAAAACTCGACTTTATTTCAGATGTATTCATCATATAAACAAGCAATTGTATTGTTGAATCAATTTATTGATATTACATCGTTTCATTACATCTCATCTCTTTTATTTATCGAGAGCAGTGTTGTTTTTGATGGCAATGACGCACTCCTCGCCGCAGGCCTTCATCACGGTGCACAGGATGTCCTTGCCCGCGTCGAAGTCGTTGCGCAGGGTGGTGCCCAGGGTGCCGTCGGGGAACTTGAGGTCCTCGCGAATATCCCCCGACTCGGTCATGAGCGAGAGGTATCCGTCGTCGCTGATGTCGGTCAGCTGGTAATCCTCGCGCTTCACGTGCGGCACGTCCATGTTGTGGGTGGACGGACAGATGTCCTCGTACTTCTTCTGGTTGAATATATCGATACCCACGAGATGGACTTTGGCGTGGCCGTGTTTGCCCGTCTTCGAGGTGGACATGTCCACGATTTTACACGGACGCCCCTTCAGCATCACGTAGCCGTTCTTGCGCAGCGCCGAACACTGGATCGGGAACGTGGCCGCGGCCCCAGAGTCGCCTGAGTTGAAATGCTCCTCGTCGCTGTCCATTTTGTTTTTTAAAACAACAGTTTTCCTTGTTACTAAAAAAGCTTACACGCGGCACGCTCGCTACGGAAGAAAAAGAGCTGGTAGAGTGGTCACACTCTAGAGATGGGCGATTATAACGCAAGCATTGTTGCATTTTTGCACTGATATCGGTATAGTGTGGCAGCCTTTGGCCGACTTTGGCAAAACAAGTTGGCAGCCATGGCTTCCAAAAAACACGGTGGCAACCATCAAGTCAGAAAAAAAACTCATTTCCAATGAACTGAGCTCAATTCCAATGAACTTTATTATTTTAGACAATTTATAATTTTTTTGGCTTATTGAAATTGTACTTTGTTGTGTTATTATTGAAACAAATAAATTAAAACAAACTCATATTTAAATTTCGCGCTGGTAGAGTGGTCACACTTTGGAGATGGGCAATTTAAGCAAGCATTGTTGCATTTTTGCACTGATATCGGTAAATTGTAGCAACAGTGTGGCAGCCTTGGCCCGACTTTGACAAAACAAGTTGGCAGCCTTGGCTTCCGAAACCACAGTGGCAACCATCAAGCCACAAAAAAAACTCAATTCCAATGAACTTCATTATTTTAGACAATTTATAATTTATTTGGCTTATTGAAATTGTATTTAATTGTGTTATTATTGAACCAACAAATTAAAAAACTCATATTTAAATTTCGCGCTGATAGAGTGGTCCCACTTTAGAGATGGGCAATTATCGCAAGCATTGTTGCATTTTTGCAGTGATATCGGTATTTTTTACAAACTGTAGCAACAGTGTGGCAGCCTTGGCCCGACTTTGACAGAGCAAGTTGGCAGCCCTGGCTTCCAAAAAACACGGTGGCAACCATCAAGTCACAAAAAAACTCAATTCCAATGAACTTTATTATTTTAGACAATTTATTTTTGTTTTGGCTTATTGAAATTGTACTTAATTGTGTTATTATTGAACAATAAATTAAAAAAAACTAATTTTTAAATTTTGCGCTGGTAGAGTGGTCACACTTTAGAGATGGGCAATTATCGCAAGCATTGTTGCATTTTTGCAGTGGTATCGGTAAAGAGTAATTACAAAAATGTAGCAACAGTGTGGCAGCCGCAAAAACGAGTTGGCAGCCATCAAGCCAAAAAAAACTCAATTCCAATGAACTTCATTATTTTAGACAATTTATAATTTATTTGGCTCATTGAAATTGTATTTAATTGTGTTATTATTGAACTAACAAATTAATTAAATAGAGAAACTGCTATCGATATTTTGGCACTCACATACTTTTTATCGTTGTTTAACACTTGGGTCCGATCGATACTAGAGATGGCAAAAAAAATGATTATTTTTATAAGAGCCAAAATTCGCGATTTTTGATATTTTCCACAAAAATAATTAAAAAATTCATAAAAAATCACATAAATGGGTCCAGAAAATGTATGTTTCGAATAATATTTCCATTTTTCTTAATCCATTCCTTATTTTTGACACCAAATAAATTTGTTTGGCTTGCGCGCAAATATGAAATTAGTCATGCGATTATTTTTGGCATTTAATCGATTATTCACTCAATTAATCGCAGCCCATTATTAGATTCGACTAAATCGAAAACTGCCACCCCTAATCGATACATCGCCATATCGATATAAAAATGTATCCGACATCTTGAAATTGCAGAGTTGCATTCAGTTCGTCGGTGTATGTTTGTTTAATACGAGTGTGTGTGTGTGTGTGTCATTCTGATGCCACAAAAAGTATATGTACAATTTATATTGCAAAAAATCAAGTTGCGAGTGTTTTTGCTGCTTTGAATTAGCTATACTTCGGACTTGAAACCAACATTTCAATTATTGCGATGCATTTCATACAAATATGCGTGCAAACATCAACTAAATAGACATGTACGCCCACATAGAAAAGTGCTTAAATTGTGAAAAGTGAAGCGTCAAATTGTAAGAAAAAAACAATATCTTTAAAGTTACAACGATGCGAGTGCTGTGTATTTGAAATTTGTAGAACTTGCAACATGTAAAACTAATTTTATTACAAGTGTAAGTATCTTTTTGTGCAAAAAACATAATCAGTATGCGCATGTATTGTACGAATATACACACACACACACACACACACACGCACACCCACACACACAAATGCATTGTCATATTCATATACATACATACATACATCAGGTGTTCATCATGATGTTTTCTTCTTCCTATGCAATTATCAATTTGATGAATTAATAAACAACAAAAACGCCGAAATTATCCGAATATAAAACTTTATCAAATCGTGTACATATGTATGTATGTAATTGCATGCACATGTATATTAATTGCATCAACACTTGTAACAATGGGCGTGGTAGAAAAAAACAAGTCGACTTACAGTGACTTACTGAAGTTATCTATCAGTCAGTTATCAAGTCCTCCTGAATATGCATATGGTGATGAAATAGGAAATTAGTCATTACTGATTTAAGAAACTGAAACTCGGATTCTCTATTGTGTATGCTAAATACAGATTAAGCGGACAATGTTGCTATTGTTTGATATTTACATATACATTGCACATGCAGACAATGTACATACAGTTAGTCATAAAATTGTTTCTCCAAACCGTACATGTTGAATTTAAATTCTTAAAAAACTATCTTGTTTCGAAAACGATACAATAAAAGAGAAAAAATATTATTTGCAAAATCAAATACAGTGAACCACAAATGTCTTCATACAGCATAAATTTGTCAAATTTGCGTATAATAAAGATGTTTTGATGCGGGTTTCTTTTATTAATCTTTTATTCAATTAAATCCTCTTCGAAATTAAAATACCCATCGAAAATTTCGAATTTTAAAAAAAGTCAATTTCTCAACTTTTTTCCTCGATTTTTTCTAAAAAATATTTTGATGCGGAAAAATTCTGCAAAAAAATTTTTTTTTAAATATTTTTGCTAGTATTTTTTGTAATTTTTTGAAAATTCTAAAAATGACGATTTTAACCCCTTTTTCCTACTTTTCACACAAAAAGAGTTTTCAAAAAATTATAAAAAATACTAGCAAAAATATTTAAAACAAAACTCTAATATTTATTATATTTTTTGGATAAAAATCGAGGAAAAAATGTTGAAAAATTTACCTTTTTTAAAAATTCAAAATTTTCGATGGGTACTTAATTAAAGTTTAATGAAATTTTTGCATAATTAGAACGGGATTTAATTGAATAAATAAAGCATGAATAAATAAAGATGTTTATATTATAGCTCAAATTCTCGATAAATTTATGCTGTACAGAATGATCATACAATGAGTTGCAACCTATACATATAGCTAAGTCAATAATATTGTCTTGACAAATCAGTGTATAGTTTAATTTTAGTTCTTAAAAAATAAACTTTTCCAAATTTTTTTTAGCTTATTTCGAAAACGATATTATAATAGAAGAAAAAACATTATTTGCAAAATCAAATATGTGCGTTTTTTTTTATTTTGTCAATACAATTACTGCACCAACTGATATGTTTGGTTTGTGTCAAATGTTTTTGTATAAAGTTTACACTCTAATTACTCTACATCGGTTTTGGAAAATCCTCAGAACTCCTCTTATTTTTCAAATAAATTGTCACATTTCAATTGCGAATACATCTCACAAAATGCTCTTGTTTTTTACCCTCACCCCCGCCCTCAACTCTGGGATGATAAGAAGCTGAACAGGAATTGATTAATCTGCCCAATAACTTAATTGATATCAAGTGAAATGTTTACGAATTGATTAATCTATATAATAAATATAAAAAGCAGGGACTGCAAATAAGTGTTATGAGAAACTGGATAAACTTTTATTTTCAATTTTTATTTAAAAATTATAGAATTAAAGTTTTTTTTTTCAATTTTTATTGTAAAAGTTGAAAATAAGAATTATTTTTCAATTTTTATTATAAAAGTTGAAAATAAGAATTATTCTTAAATTTTTATTATAAAAGTTGAAAAATGATAATTCTTATTTTCAACTTTTACAATAAAAATTGAAAAATAATTTTAATTTTAAATTTTTATAAAAAAATTGAAAAATAAACTTTTATATTCAATTGATAAAATAAAAATTGAAAACAAGAGTTAAATTATAATTTTAAAATAAAAATTGAAATTTAATTATTATTTTATTTTTTTTTTATTTAGATCGAAAAATAAGAGTTTTCATTTAATTTTTTGGATAAAAATCAACAAATAACTTTTATTTAATAATTTATATTTTAAAAATTATAATCGTTACGGTCCCCTGATAAAAAGTGATTAAGATTAATATAAATTTATATTTATTTAACACTTTTTTTTACAAAATTCATTTTAAATTTTTTTTATTTCAAAATTTACTCTTATCTTCGCATTTTGTTAGTAATTAATTAAGTCATGAAAGAAGTTTGTATAATAAAGAGAAATTAAATTAATGATAAAACGTACATAGTAGCACATGTACATTATATACTTCTTACGAATCAGTTCAGTTACTTATATTATTTCATTTATTTCATGTGCAATTTCAGATAAAATGCAATTATAATGTGGCAGCTACCAACAGCAACAACAACAACAACAACAAGTACAAGTGGAAGTTGACGCATTCGAAGTCAAGTCGAAGCACATATATAGATAATGGATATAGCACAATACGCTTTCTATAAATAATAAAATAAAAGCGTAAATTGACATTAAATACAATCTAAAGGCAGGCAAACAATTCATAACCAATTCATTGACTGATTGGCTGACTCTGACTGAATAATTGAAATTGGGGAATCTCCTTTGCCTCAAAAATAGATCGCCTTGGTGGCGATCGTGGAAATGAATATGCTACTATATATATTATTGATAGCAAGTTTGCAATTAACATTGTCTCTCCAAATCAAACGCAATGCGCAATCCGGAGGAGTTGCCCACAGCAATGGCGAGGATTGGAGCACTTAAAGTCTTGAATTTAACGGACATTGTTGAGGCTGCTAACAATGGAAATTTGAATTTAAATACGAGCAGCATCATTACAAATGTTGCCAAATTCGATACGGTGCTCAATCATCTGCTGGTGGACACAATTACAGGCCGTGTGTTTGTCGGCGGCGTTAATCGGCTGTATCAATTGTCGCCGGATCTGGAACTGCACGAGACGGTGAAGACGGGACCGCAAAACGATTCCGTTGAATGCACAATACTCGACTGTCCGCTGAATGCCGTGCGCAAGCCGACAAATAACTATAACAAGGTGTTGCTGATTGATCGCGCCACCTCGCGATTGATCGCCTGCGGTTCTTTATTCCAAGGCACCTGTACGGTGCGTAATTTGCAGAATGTGAGCATCGTGGAGCACGAAGTGCCGGATGCGGTGGTGGCCAACGATGCGAACTCCTCGACGGTGGCATTTATAGCCCCGGGACCGCCTCAACATCCCGTGACGAATGTGATGTACGTCGGAGTTACCTACACCAATAATTCGCCATATAGAAGCGAGATACCCGCCGTGGCATCCCGATCATTAGAAAAGACGAAGATGTTTCAAATCGCCTCATCGGCGGTGACAACGGGCACACGGACATTTATCAATTCGTATGCTCGGGAAACGTATTTGGTCAATTATGTGTATGGCTTCAGCTCGGAGAGATTTTCATACTTTCCTCACCACACAATTGAAGCACAGTCATCACTCGTCGCCCAAGGAGTACATCACGAAGCTGGTGCGCATCTGTCAGGAGGACTCCAACTATTATTCGTACACAGAGATTCCCGGTGGAGTGCATCAGCGAAGCTCAGGGCGGCACCAAATTCAACTTGGTCCAGGCCGGTTTCCTGGGCAAACCCAGCTCCGATCTTGCCCAGAGTTTGGGTATTACCATACAGGACGATGTCCTCTTTGCCGTATTCTCCAAAGGCGATAGCAACATACCCACGAACAACTCTGCGCTCTGCATCTATTCCTTAAAGTCAATTCGCCGCAAATTTATGCAAAACATCAAGTTCTGTTTCAATGGGAATGGGATGCGTGGTCTGGACTTCATTTCACCGAGCATGCCCTGTGTCTCTAACGGTACGTATCTCTTTCTATCTATCTATCTAGCGAGTCTTTTGTGCGAATTCACGGCGCCGAATAGGCAGAAAAATCGTTTAAAAAGCACTCGCTGCTCCCGGAGCCACTGCGTGCCCACCACTGATCTAGATAGTTGAATTTTTGTTTAAATTAAATTTAATTAAATTAAAATATCACCGATACCTCATATTTAAATTTCCTAATTTATGATTCCTAAGTTTCGGACTACAACTTTTTTAAGCAATTTTAAAAAAAGAAGAAAAAAAACCAAGAAGAATATGTCAGAAATAAATTAGGAATTCAACTAAGAAAAATATTCAGAGTACAAAAATTGGGAAAAAAAAATTGGGAAAAGTATCTTTGGTTTTTCTGTCATTGGCTAAATGCTTTCGAATTTAAAAAAAAATGCTAAATCATTAAAAGAAAAAGCCAGAGACTTAGTAGTTCAAGCGTGTCAAGAAGCTGATGATCAAACTATTGCATTTCTACCAACACTGAGAAATATGTGCAAAACACGTAGATTTTGAAAAACATGGTTCGAATAAATATCACATGCGCTGGCAATCGAAGTCCTGATTTGGAAATAAATGGTTCGAAAAATGTTGTCCTTTTGCTGATTAGGAAAAAACTGAAATAAAAAATATTTTATTAAAAATCTCGCGATTTTTAATAAAATATTTCTGATTTCGACTTTTCCTAATTTTTGTTTTCCCAATTTTTTGTTTTTTCAATTTTTGTCTTCCCAAATTTTGCATTCCCAATTTTTGCCTTCCTAATTTTTGATTCCTAATAACTGTATTCCTAATTTTGAATTCCAAATTATTCGATTCCCAATTTTGGATTCCTCATTTTTTTTTTCCGAATTTTCGTATTCTGAGTAGAATTTTTCGACATTCGTGTATAGAATCTCTTTCTATCTATTATCTAGATCAGCGGTGGGCACGACAGTTGGCTCCAGGAGCACTGCGGCTGCATCCCAACATAGGTAAAATTCAGATTTCGTGCCCACCGCTGATTATTTTCAAGTCGATTTTGTATATAGACGCTGATAGTTATTTATTTATTTATCTAGTGTCAACTAAGTACAGTTGACCAAAATAAATGTAAGAATTTCAATAAAGATTAAGTAAAATTAAAAGTAAGTAATATAAATTTAATGTTATATTAAATTTAAACTGAAATAATACAAAAATAAGAAGTTAAAAGTTACAAAAAATTAAAAAACTAAAAATATGTATATCGTTAATATCATTACAGAAACTGCAAACGATCGGCGAGGACTTTTGTGGTTTAGATGTGAATTCGCCACTTGGAGGGGAACAGCCGATAACCGCCGTGCCCGTGGCGATGTTTGACAAGCGGCTGACGGCGGTGGCCGCGACGAGTACGAGTGGCTATACGGTGGTGTTCATAGGCACTGTGGATGGATGGATTAAGAAGGTTGTTGTGGAGTCATCGACCATGGCCAATGAGTACGCGAGTTTAGCTGTCGATGCGGGATCGGCAATTAATCAGGACATGCAATTCGATAATCAGAATCTGTACATTTACGTGATGTCCGAGCGTAAAGTGTCCAAGGTGAAGGTCTATGACTGTGCGGACTTTGGGACGTGCGGGGAATGCCTGGGGGCCAAGGATCCGTATTGCGGCTGGTGCTCGCTGGAGAACAAATGCAGTCCGCGCTCCAATTGCCAGGATGACGCCAATGATCCTTTATACTGGGTCAGCTACAAGACGGGGAAATGCACGACAATTACGAGTGTGGTTCCACATCAATTGCAGCGGACGACGGCCCGCACCCTGGAGCTGATCATCGATCATTTGCCGCAGCTCAAGGAGAATCTGATTTGCGCCTTTACCACCGAGGATAAGGCTCTGTTTACAAATGCCACGAAGAAGAGGAATGGCGTCAATTGCACCACTCCGAGGACGGACATGTTGCCCCAGATTGAGCAGGGCAAACATCATTTCACGGCCAAGCTGTCCGTGCGCACCCGCAACGGACCCGATCTGGTCTCCACGGACTTTACCTTCTTCGACTGCAGCACACACTCCTCCTGCACGCGCTGCGTCTCCTCGGAGTTCCCCTGCGATTGGTGCGTCGAGGCGCATCGCTGCACCCACGACACGGCCGAGAATTGCCGCAACGATATCTTGGTCACTGGCGTCAGTCGGATTGGTCCCAGCTATCGCTCTGGGCCGGGCTTTTGTCCCACCATCAATGCCACCGGCGATGGCAGCGAAGTTCTCGTCGCCGCCGGCACCAGTAAATCCATCAAGGTCAAGGTTCACATCATTGGCCAGTTTATTGTGCAGACCCGCTTCGTCTGCCAGTTTAACATCGAGGGTCGTGTCACGAGCCTGAATGCCCAACTACTCGGCGACACCATCTACTGCGACAGCATGGAGTTCCAGTATACATCGCGATCGCCGAATCTCACGGCCACATTCGCTGTCATCTGGGGCGGATCGAAGCCGCTGGATAACCCGCACAATATTCACGGTAAGAGTCTAGAGGAAGTTTACTAGGAATACTAACTGGATTTAGGGCACTTGTAATATAGAAAACCCATAAATAGGCCTCTTTACGAGGTAAAAGTCTATTGACGAAAGCATTTTCTTGCCCCAAAATTTCTGATATCCAATTTTGTGACGAATAATGTTAGGTTTTACATATAAATTAATTAAAAAACAAATTTTTAGAGGTTTTTCTTATAGGATATCAGAAATTTTTGAATAAGACATTAGAAATTTTGAAAATTGCAGTATTTTTTGATAGTATAACTTGTCAACTTTGTTTATTGCTAGCACAAGCATAATAAAACAGTCTGGCAACACTGGTTCGTTTTACGAACACACATGTCAATCGCAAAATCTATCAGCACCCTCAAACTCTGGCTGCTATGACACTTTATTGCTGCTGCCCTATTCCAATTCAAAGTAAAACGTATATATTCAGTGAATAGCTTATATCTTCCAAGCCTATCCGTAAAATTTGTTGTGTCATATATCAAAAAACGCGAAATTTTACAAACTAAAACATATTGAAAATTAAAAAAAATCGTTAGCGACGTTTTCTCAAAAACCGCTGAAGTGTGGGGAAAAATACTTCATGTCACCTGTAGCAATTTACCTATGTCCTTTAGAAAAAAAGTTAAACGGTATTCCTAACAGCCCCTCAAAATACCTTTTTAACGACATATAGATCGCATCTGTAGCTTTTATCGTTTGGATGCTATAAGGGTTTCAATTTTGGCGGCTTTTAGCAATTTCCCGCTAAACTAGCGATTTTTCGAAAAAGTCGTAGAACAAACATTTCAAACAAACAAACAGACATACTGACTTTTCATCTCATTTTCGGAAGGCCCCTAAAAATTTCAAAATTTTTTATTTTTTATTTTATTAATTTTAATTATGATCGGACAGTCATAGAAAATGTTCACTGCCGTCCGCAGAGATTAACACTTGTAATCATTTGTTCTATAAGACAACATATATAATTTATATATTTTTACAAATGGTTTCCATTTCAGTTGTGATCTATCGATGTCGGGACATGGCCGATAGCTGTGGAATCTGCCTGGCCCTGGACGAGAAATACAATTGCGGCTGGTGCTCGTCCACGAATACGTGCGAGGTGGTCGAGCAGTGCAACAAGAATAACGAGGGTAAAACCGATTGGCTGAATCGCAGCGAGATCTGCCCAAATCCGGAGATACATTCGTTTGGCCCCAAAACCGGGCCCTGGGAGGGTGGCACAAATATCACCATCAAGGGCATAAACTTAGGAAAGAACTATAATGACATCTACTCGGGTGTGAGGATTGCTGGGATCAACTGTATGCCATTCCAGCAGTTTTACATTGACACGAAACAAATTGTATGCACTGTCGACAGTCCCGGGGAGCAAATGTATCGCAACGGGAGGATTGTCGTCCAGATCGGTGACTATCGTGGCGAGTCGAAGGAGGATTATGAATTTGTGGATCCAAAAATCTCCAATTTTCATCCTCGTTTCGGTCCGACTTCGGGTGGAACACAGATCCGGATACTGGGCAAGCATTTGAATGCGGGCTCTAGGATACAGGCATTCATCAATGATCATTTGCCGTGTAAAATCATCAGCATGGATGCATCGCAGGTAGGAATGGCACGATTAATCATATGTAATATTTTAACTTTAAATAAGAAAAAAATAGCTTATTATATATATTTGGAAAGGTCATCTAAATTCCGTTTGAATGACACAAAACTTTCCTTAACCCATTAAATACCCTTCGAAAATTTCGAACTTATATAAAAGTCACTTTTCCAAACTTTTTTCCTCGATTTTTTACAAAAAATATCTTGATGAAAAAAAAATCTTGGAACAATTCTAAGAGTAACTGCAAAAGAAAATTCTTTAAAATATTTTTGCTAGTATTTTTTTTTAAAATCCTCATTTTCTTGCAAAAAGTGCCTTTTTTGCAGTTTTCAAAAAATTATAAAAAATAGTAGCAAAAATATATTTGAGCTGTGAGCCACTGTATTTATATTTTTTGGGCATTTTGTTATTGTTCTTAATTTTGTTTGCTATACAATGGCATTGCATTACACAATATTTGAAAAAACTATAACAAAAATTAATCATTTGATTAATCGATTATTTT